>VZTM01019007.1:124166-140292 GCA_013400555.1 Jacana jacana
CCCCCCCGCCCCAGCCCTCACCTGCAGGGTGATGTTGGCCCGGGGCCAGTCCTGCAGGTCGGTGAACTGCAGGTATGTGTCGCGGTCCACGAAGTTGACACTCAGCAGCTTCTCGCACTTGGGGCCGCCGAAGCCAGGCAGGCACTGGCAGAGGGCACGGGCACCCCGCTCAACGCAAGGGGCCCCGTTCTGGCACTCGGCTCGCTCGCAGAGGCCGGGCTGGCCGGCAGTGCGGGGTGGCATCTCGCAGAGCTGGCCACTGCAGAGCCAAGGGTGCTGCTGGTCACGGGGCTGGGAACGCGCCCTACCCACTGCCCACCATGGGGCTCTGACAGCACTCCCCTGTTTTGGGGTCCCTGAGGAGGCTCTGCAGCCAGAGGCATCAGAGGGAGGGCTGGATGCTGAGCCCTGCCCTGGGATCCCTCCTCATAGACACTGGCTCTGCACAGCCTCCACCCCTAGAGACCCACACGCCCAGCCCCACTCCTTCGTCTTGCTGGTTTGGGTTGATGATGGATGGATGGAAAGAATCATAGAATCATTCAGGTTGGAAGAAACCCTTGGGGTCATCCAGTCTAACCATCAGCCCCACTCTACAAAGTTCTCCCCTACACCAGATCCCTCAACACCACATCTCATCAGCTCTGAAACACAGTCAGGGATGGGGACTCCACCCCCTCCCTGGGCAGCTGATTCCAGTGCCTGACTACTCCGGATGGATGGATGGTTGTGGTAGTCAGGACCCTACTGCACGGTGACATGTAACTGTCCCTGCTGTACCCAGTGCCCCCCTGTCACCCTGGTGGTACCTGTAGCCCTCGGTGCAGATGCAGGAGTAGCCGTTCACCTCATCCAGGCAGCGGGCATTGTTCTGGCACCGGTGGTCCTGGCAGTCATCGAAGTCTTCACTGCAGTTGGTCCCCACGTAGCCGGGCACACACTCACACCTGGGTCAAGTTCAAGGCCACCCCTTCCATTCTGCCCACGGCTCCTGCCAGCATCCCCTTCCTTCCCCACACCCCCTTGGCCACCCCCCGCAAAGCAAATCTTCCCTGCCAGGCAGCAGGGAGAAAGCAGTGTGGGGAGGGGGACTCACCTGGGCCCCTGGCTGGTGGAGATGCAGGTGGAGCCATGCTGGCAAGGGCTGAGCTCAGCTGAGCAGAAATCTGGTGGCTGCTCACAGAAATCCCCTGGAAAGGCAGAAGATGGGGTGCCAGGGGGTGCCCAGCAGCTCCAGGACCAGAGGGGCAGCCCCCGAGCCCATGGGCTCAGCTCAAGGGAGGGAGCCCTCAAGCCCACAGCTCACACTGCCACGGGCACAGGACGCTGCTCTGCCACAGGCAGCTCTAACCCCAGCCAGGGAGCAAAGGCATCCCAGGGCACGGGGGCTTAACTGGGCGTACCCAAACTTCAGGGCCAGGGGAGCCCAGAGGCCACATTGATGGGCGCTGGGACAGCAGGCAGAGAAGCTATTAGCCCTCACTGGTGGGAAGGGAGAAGCAGTGGGCACATCCCTCTGCCAGGCCTGTGAGGTTTGGGGCTGACCAGCCAGCCCTTCCAGTCTGGGTACCTGTGTAGTGGGCAGGGCACAGGCAGGTGTAGTTGGTGGCACCGGGAACGCAGGAGCCCCCATTCTCACAGCTGTGCTCCTTGCAGGGGTTGCTGGTGGCACGACAGCTTGGACCCTCGAAGCCCACCGGACACAGGCACCTGCCACAGGGCACAGGGTGGTGTCAGGGGGTGGGGAAACCAAGCATTTTGTGGTGGTTCCCCCAAAAACACCAGCAAAAAAAGATCTCAGCAGTGGAGCAGCTCTGGGGAACAGGGCTCGCTGCCCCCCTGCCGAACGCTGGGCGCAGGGGTGGGTGGCAACCCACAGCCCCACCAGGAGCGCATGGTTAGGATGCTGAGTTGCCACGACAACGGGCTGAGAGGCCACTCAGTGCAGGGGGCTGGGCGGCTGCGCAGCCCACCTCCTCGCCCCCAGCCTGTCATCTATTTTCAGCCGCTAATTGCACACCTCGCTTCCCGGAACGGCCTGAAGCATTCAGGGTAGTGAGGGTTGCATGGGGGCACAGCAGCCCTGCAGGGAGCAGAAGCAAACCCGGGGCTGCATCCTGCTCTGTCCCACAGTCAGCCGGATCGTGGGATCTCCTCTACCTCATGCCCCCAGCCCAGGAGCCTGCAGGGTTGGGGGACATGGGGAAGTGGAGCTCAGCCCTGCTGGTGCTGTGCAGGCAGGAGGCACAGGCAGGGCTGCAGGGAGAAGGCAGCACGGGCTGGAGCTGCTGGGCAAATGCAATATCCTGGTGATGTGCCCCAGGGAGCACACAGGAAAGGAAAAAAAGCACCAGACTTTATCTCTGTGGGATGCCAGGGCCCCGTGCCACTGCCCAACCAACCATCTTGAGGGGTTCCCATCCAGCACTCACCTGAACCCGGTTCCTTCCCCTTCCTGGGGCTGACAGGTCCCTCCATTGGCACAGGGGTTGGAGAAGCAGCCACTGAGTGTCACTTCACAGTCCCTGCCCTGGGGAAAGAAAGAGGGAGAGATGGGAGCGAGAAGGGTGCCACAGCATTGTGTCCCACTCCCCCTGTCCTGTCCTATTCCTCCTGTCCCATTCCACTCCTCCTGTCCCATCCCGCTCCCCCTGCCCTGTCCTGCTCTCCCTGCCCTGTCCCATTCCCCCTGTCCCATCTCGCTCCCCCTGCCCTGTCCTGCTCTCCCTGCCCTGTCCCATTCCCCCTGTCCCATCCCACTCCCCCTGCCCTGTCCCACTCCCCCTGTCCTGTCCTATTCCTCCTGTCCCATTCCACTCCTCCTGTCCCATCCCGCTCCCCCTGCCCTGTCCCGCTCTCCCTGCCCTGTCCCATTCCCCCTGTCCCATCCCACTCCCCCTGCCTTGTCCCACTCTCCCTGTCCCATCCCGCTCCCCCTGCCCTGTCCCGCTCTCCCTGCCCTGTCCCATTCCCCCTGTCCCATCCCACTCCCCCTGCCTTGTCCCACTCTCCCTGTCCCATCCCGCTCCCCCTGCCCTGTCCCACTCCCCCTGTCCCATCCCACTCAGCAGGGCACTGCAGTGTTCAGGGAAGGTGAACAGTCCTGCAGTGAGCCAACCCCAGGCACAGCAGAGCCCCCGGTGCTGCCCCCTTCCCATCTGCAGGGGGGGGTTCCCCCAGTACTGGGGGTCCCCCCGAGACCAGGGTACCTTGTAGCCATTGGGGCAGACACAGCGGTAGAAGCTGAGGGGGTCGTTGTGGCAAGTGCCCTTGTTCTGGCAGGGGCTGGAGAGACAGGGGTTGCACTTGGCCTGGACACTCAGGGCGGGTGGGCCTGCAGGACGGGAGGTGCAGAGATGACCATCAGTGAGGGGAGTGATGGGGAGGTCTCCATTTGCGGGCACTGACATGGGGGGCAGAGCCCCAGGCACAGCTGGGAAGAGAGCCTGCCCTGCCGAGGGGCTGTGCACCGGACAATGGGACAGCCACACGCTTGCTCAGTCACCAGGGACATGCCACCAGCCAGGTCAGGGGACAGAAGTTGACCAGTCCCTCTCCTTGACCAAGCAGCTCAACCAAAGAAATGCCAGATGCTCCAGACTCACGGGAGCATCGCTCTGCCGGGCACAGGGAAGTGGCAGCCTGGCTGCCCCTCACGCCTCATGCCCTGCCTGAGGAGAGCATGGATGGACAGACAGACAGCACAGGCACCTCTCACCTTGGCATTCGAACTTCTTGGCAGGGGTGGTGAGCAGCAGCTTGCCTTCCATCTCGGGGGGCCCAGCACAGCGGGCAATGCCTGGCTCCTTGTATCCCGTCTTGACCCAGCTGGAGAGCCAGCGCAGGTTGCAGCTGCAGTACAGGGGGTTGGCCCCAATGGCTCTGCAAGGGGAGGAAGGGCTAAACCTGCACATGCTGCCCCATGGGGGAAACAGGCTTGGAGACCTTGGGACTGGACACAGCTCTGTCACTTGATTAGGCTGCCATGTGATGAGGGGACTCGGTGCTCCTCCATTTCTGGACCCACCAGAGGTACTGCCCGTGATGGGAGAACTGGGGCGCACGGCCCCACACCGCTGCCCAGTTAGACCACCCTGCTGCCAGCCCCACAGCTCACGTGGTGCCTCGTGGCTCCCTGCTGAGCTCTCCTCTGCTGCCTACACAGAAACCCTAGGGAGACCCTCCCCAGCACCCGGGCAAAGCTGCCTGAGCCCAGCACAAACTGGGCAAAGCACCTTTGAGGCTGTGCAGCAGCAACAGGACCATTGCACGTGAGCTGTGGGGACACCCTGGGCTCTGCTTGCAGGGCAGGGATGTGGGAGCAGGTCACAACTGTGGGGACAGCACTGGGGAAGAGTAAGGAATGGCTCCAAGAGAAGAGGAGGAGGAGGGAGCGTTGCTCTGCTCCACAGCAGAGCAGGGCAGGGAGCAGGAATGGTGTGGGAGGCTGAGGGGCTGGAAGCCTCTTTGCATCCTCCTCCACTGCAAAGGTCAGCGGTGATGGAGGGCCAGCTCAACCCACACCTGTGACGAAGGAAGGGGATGGCAGCCTGGAAGGCGGGCGGTAGGGACAGCAGATCCACGGGGGCTGACAAACCTGCTCCTACAGCACCGACAGCGCCGGCTGGTGACACAGCTCAGCCCTGCGGGAACCAGCAGCGCCGACTGGCAGCAGCAAAGATGGTACTGCGCTTCATGAAGAGCCAGGGAAGACCTGACCGAGCAGTGCTGCTCCCAAAAAATACAGGGAGGCCAGGATTAGAAATCAAGATGCTCTCCACAGGCTGGAGGAACAGTCTGAGACTCACAGGATGCTGGCCACCGACAGGCGCTTGGGGACAGCTTGGCTGGGACAGGGAAGGGATTGAAAAGTCACTGTGAGCAAAGCTGAATGCCCACCCACCCCAGGAGGTGGGTAGGGGGCTGTGCTCCCGAGGCACAGGTTCCCTCAAGCAGGGGCTGAAACATCAGCATGGGCAGCAGGATGCCTGATGGCAGGTTTGGGGGGCAGCTGCAGAGAAGCAGCCTGGCAGGAGGCTAACGACACCAGGATGGGTCAGAACAGCCCTCACCAACCCACAGCCATACCAGCATCTTGTATGGTTTGACCCGCATGTTAAAGGACACCGGAACCTGGCGGGGTGGGAGGACCTCGCATCACCTCCAGTAAGGACCACAGGATCATCCCAGCTGCACTGGGAGGCCCTGCCTGGACCTGGGGACTGAGTGAGGGGAGGGCAGGCACGGCATGGCATGGCAATGCCCCCAGAAGGCGGCTCCAGGTCCTGGCCCAGAGAAGAGGAGAGGAGGCAGCTCAGCCCCCAGAGAAGCTGGGCTCAGCCCCGAAGCTTTTAAAGGTCTCCCAAGCCAGTGTCCAGCCCTGTACCTTGCAGACTGGGAGATACTCACAGGTGGGAAAGAGAGGTGACATCTGCAAAGATGCCCTCAGGGAGACTGGAGATGTCATTGCCATGGAGAGACCTGCAGAAAACAGAGGGTCCTGCAACCTCCAGGGTTCCAGGGTGGGCAGCGAGGACCCTGCTCAGCTGGGCTGCCCCCACCCCACAGTGCCACCGGGTTTGGGTGGCAGAGCCGGACCCCATCATGCTGTCACTGTTGCAAAAGCACTCTCTGCTCCAAGAGGCTGATGCATCTCCCCTTGGCTCCTCCTGCAGCCTATACCCTGCCTGCCCCCAGCTCCACGGGGGACACAGGGACACGGGCAGCAGCAGAGAAGGTCTGGGGCAGGGGGGGCTGTAAGCAGGGCTACAGACAGGTACTCACAGCAGTCGGAGGGAGCGGAGACCCTCAAAGGCGAGCGGAGGGATGCACTGCAGGGAGTTGTAGCTGAGGATCCTGCGGAGGGCAAGGAGGAGGCAACACAGGGCTGGGGACACTGCTGGGGGCATTGCTGCACACTGGCCCTCCCTCCCCAGGCTTACTTGACACCCCACACCACAGCTCCAGCTCAAAGCACAGCTTCACCCAGGCAGAGTGGGGTGACACTGGTGTCCCCAGCATGCCCTGCCTTCAGGGTCCCCTAGGAACAACGCAGCAGGGGCTGCACTTACAGGGTGGTGAGCTGGCTCATGTTGGTGAAGGAGGAGTTGCTCAGGGAGCTGATCTTGTTGTTGCTCAGATCGCTGGAAAACAGAAACCCCAGGGGTTGGAATCAGCTGGGCCCTGACTCCCCTCACTGCTCCCCCATCTGCTCAGCTGCAATGGGGTGCTGTCACACAGGGGGATGGCAGCAATGCTACCGTCATCCCTCTGCCCTGCCCCTGCAGGGGCTGTGAGCACCCAGGGGCTGAGCATCACTGACAGCCAGCTGCCACCCAGTGCAGAGTGGGGGACACAGAGGGATGTCGGGGATCTCTGCCACAGCCGGGCCCCTCCTCAGAATCCCACATCAGGGGCACAGCCCCTCTCCTTGCCCACAGGTGCCAGTAAAAGGACGGGCTGCCTGGGCTCCTGGCTTACTTACACAAGCTGCAGGTACTTGAAGGTGGAGAGCTGCCCTGGGACCTGAGTGAACTGGTTTCCATCCAGGTAGCTGCATGGAAGAATAAAAGCACCTCAGAGTGGTGCAAGGAAGAAGCAGGAGGTCCCTCTCTCCGCCCTCCCGCTTCTCCTGCGCAGACATCCCTATGGACGTTGAGCAGCAAGGAGCACCTCAGCATCACCTCCCTCCCAGCACCCAGGGCCCACGGGGGTCTCAGGCGACCCCTGGGCTGGTGGGGAAGCTGGTGTACCAGCACAATAGCACACTTGGGGCCGCTGCATGCAGGTCCCCAGGGGCAGCCTCCCCGCAGCCTGCATGTGCGAGCGCAGCCAGCCATGTGCTGCGTTTACACGTCCCATGTGAGCGTGGGCGGCCATCACCGTTCCCCAGGCATGTGTGAGAGTGGGGGATGCAGAGAGACGGGGGGACTGGAGGATGTGAGACTGTGCAGGGGTGTGAGGGGGTGGAATAAAGACATACGTGAACAACCAGTGCCTCCAGCCCCTACGGCAGTGGAAACCCAGGCACCAGCGATGGGCACCACAGTGTCCACACACCCAGACACGGGCACGGCTGCTTTGGGTATCTCCCTGACCCCCACCATGATGGGGACCTGACCCCAGGCAAACCACATCTTGTTGCCCCTGTGCTCAGAGCTGGGGTTGCCAAGGGTGAGAGGTGAGGGCAGAGAAGGCCTAAGCAGCTGGCAGAGGCAGGGTGGCCCCGTCCCTGTCACCGATGGCACGCTGCATGGGCACTGCAGAGCTCTGGGCTACATGGCTATGTGGGGACCACCATTGCATGTCCCCTGCTGCCCCCTCCCAAAAGCAGGGACCCAGCTCCTGTGACAACACCCCTTGCACATCACCCTTGGTAGCCCTGAGTGCACAGAAAGGCTCTTGCTGGGCCCCTCGCTGGGGTCAGGGCTGGACAAGGTCCTTTGGCTTAGGTGAGGGTCCTGCTCCCACTGCCCAGCCAGGATGAGGATGCTTCTCTGCCCCAACTCCAACATCCCTTCAACAGAGACACCCCCCCACTACCCAGAGCCACTGGAAATCAGGAGGATGAGCCTGGGCACCCGCCCACCACTCACAGCTCCGTGACGTTCTTGGGGATCCCCTTGGGCAGGGCCTTGAGGTGCTTGTTGCTGCAGCGGACAACGGTGTCAAGGCAGGTGCACTCCTGCGGGCACTGGGGCCGGGGAACACAGCTGGTTTCCTCCTGACCTGCACCGGGCACAGAGAGCCACAAAGTCACTCATTTTCAAGCAAAAAATGCAGTCCCGAGGACAGCTGAGAAGAGGGCGGCAGAGGAAGGAGCTCACAGCTCCTTCAATCGTGGAAGGAATTTTCCACCCGATTTTAAGGATGGAAATCATCCTGAAATATCCTCCTTCTCCCAGACACGACGCTGGGCTCCTGCAGGAGAGGCGTCCCCGGGACGACCGTATGGTATCTCGCACCACTCGGAAAGGCGCAGGATGCAGCCCTTCAGGCTTTGACGTGGTGGAGGAGGGAAAGCAGAAGAAACGATGATTTGTTTGTAAATATTTTCCAGAGGGCTCAAAAAGCTGTTCTATATTTAAAAGAAAAAAAAAATTTAAAAAAAAGGCTTTTTTTTTTTTATTCTCAACACACACACACACACACTCACTCTCCACCAGCTCCGTCTGCCCGGCTCTGGCGGGGGCATGGGGCTGGGAGGGGAAGGAGGGAAGGGGTAGGATGAATACCAGTGGGTTTTTGCAAACTCCTACTTACACAGAGCGGCTTCAGAGCAGCCTATGGGTATTTGAGGGCAGCCCCAAGGGCTGGGTATCGTGGGGGAATGTCGTGCACCATTAGGGCAGGGTGGTAACGGGCTGAGGGACCCCTCAAGCTACCCACTGCCGAACTCCCCGGGAGTGGGGATGGGGAACGTGCTGTGCAAGCCCCAGAGGAGCAGCCCAGTCCCCCCCTTGCCCCTGTGAATTACCTTCCTCACACCTGAAGTCAGGGAAAGCCACATCCTGGAGCGGGATCTGCCGGAGAAAGTCGGGGTTTTGGCACCGTGGGTTCCCCGTCACGATCTTCCTCTTGCGCAGCCAGTCCCCCAGCCAGGCCAGCTGGCAGTTGCAGTTGAAGGGGTTGGCAAGCAGGTTCCTGCACACGGGAGGGAGCACGAGGGCATCACTTGAACAGCCACTGGGCAAGGGGAACCCCCTTGCAGCACCCTCCCAGCCCCACTGCAATGGGGACAGCCCAGGAGCATCCCCCCCAGGGCTCCAGACATACAGTGTGGAGAGGGAGTGCAGGGTGTCGAAGGCGCCCGGGGCAATGGTGCTGATCTGGTTGTTGTACAGCCCCCCCCAGCCCCAGCCCCACTGCAATGGGGACAGCCCAGGAGCATCCCCCCCGGGGCTCCAGACATACAGTGTGGAGAGGGAGTGCAGGGTGTCGAAGGCGCCCGGGGCAATGCTGCTGATCTGGTTGTCGTACAGGGAGAGCAGGCGGACGTTGCGCAGCCCTGTGAAGCTGTCGTTGTGGATGCAGCTGATGCGGTTGTTCCTCAGCATCCTGTGGAGGGAAGGGGGACAGGGACACCCAGCGGGTGCCATTGGGGAAAACCCACCTTGACAGTGCCCAGGCTTGTGCACACCTCAGTGCCAGGCAGCAGGATGAGCCTGAGCAGCCAAAACCTGCCCCTTCCCCCCCAGCTCTGGATATGTCCAGCAGATGGATAATGCACTCCGGAGCTGGCCCTGAGGTGGTGCAGACCAGCCTGGCAGCGTGGGCAGGGCAGGGGAGCAAGGAGCAGGGACTTCCCCGTCCTTGTGCCCACAGAGAAGTGGGGACTCACAAGGTCCTCAGCCCATCCAGGCCCCTGAACATGCCGCTCCGCACCGACTCCAGCTGGTTGACGGTGAGGTGCAGCTCACTGACGGAGGATGCCCCCTCGAATGCCCCGTCCTCAATCTCTGACACCTTGTTGTTGCTGAGGTTGCTGCAGAGAAGGAAAAGCTGGTTGGGTCTGCCCCCATCTCATCCTGAACCCTGTTTCCCCCAGGTCCCACTGAGCACCTTGTGATGCCCAGTCCCCTGGTAGACCCTCGGGTCAGGATGTGCCCCCCCATTTCACACCCCAGGCTGCCCTGGCATCAGAAACCCATGTGTCTTCCCAGTCCCCGGGCACTCCTGACGGGACTGTGCCTGCCCGATACCCACATTTTCTTCAGATGCGGGAGCTTCTTGAAGATGCCAGTAGCCTCCAGGACAGAGATTTCATTGTTGTTCAGGCGCCTGGGGTGGGTGGCAGGACAAAGAGCTCAGGAGATGGCTGCAAAGGGCCTGGCACAGACCAAACCCCGAGCCAAACCCCAGCAGCCAGCGGTGCTGCGGCTGCAGGAGGGAGAGCAGGGGTGGGAGGGAGGAGGCTCTTACAGCTCAGCCGTGGACTGTGGGATGCGCTCCGGGATCTTGGTGAGCTTCAGGTTGGAGCACTCGACCACGTTGGATTCGCAGCGGCACTTTGGGGGGCAGATCACGTCACTGTTGCACTCGCTGTTCAGCTGGTAGTCCTCCGTCCCTGCGCACCGGCGAGGGCAACGTGGGTTCCCATGGGCAGAGGCATGGGGGCTGCGCTGCCCCCCCGACCTCCAGCTGGTGCTCCCACACCCCCAGCCAGCCCCTGTCCCTTCTCCAGCTCCCTTCATCCCAGACGCTGTGCACATACTACTCCTCTCCATGACCAAAGCACCTTATCCACAGGGATATTTGTCCTGGGTAGGTGGGCTCCTGCACTGCCCACCACCTCCTCCCCTCCTGCAAACAAAGCCAGACCCTGGGGACACCTCTGTGCCCATCCAGACAATGGCATGATGGGAGATGCTGGAATACATCCTGGTACCCAGTGCTTCTGTTAGCACAGCAACTGGGAACTCAGCAACTTTGCTCTCTCCAACTCCCTGAAAGGAGGGGGGAGCCGGGAGGGGTCGGTCTCTTCTCCCAAGTCACAGGCCATGGGACAAGAAGAAACGGCCTCCAATTGTGCCAGGAGAGGTTTAGGATGGATATTGGGAACAAATCCGACAGGGAAAGGGTTGTGAAGCCTTGGCCTGGGCTGCCCAGGGCAGGGGTTGAGGCCCCATCCCTGGAGGGATTGAAAAGCCGGGTTGACACAGTGCTGAGAGACATGGGTTAGTGATGGGTTTGATCAGAGTTGGGTTGATGGTGGGACTAGATGATCTGGAAGGTCCCTTCCAACCCAGACTACTCAAGGATTCTATGATAACCAGAAACAACGGGAAACACTAGTGGTCCTGCCAGGGCAGACTGTGGGGCTCTGGCTCAACCCCCCCTGCAGGGAACCTGGCCAAAAGGGCACCACGCACCCACCTGTGTGGCTCCTCCTCTTACCTGGGATGAAATACTGCTCTTTGGCTGTGGAGAAAAACAAGCCCATCGGCACCCTGAGCGTGGGGACAGCAGGCTGGGGCAGGGCAGAGGACAGCCGTGCCACCAGGCCCCCATGAAAGGGATGGGGACGGCTCTCACCCGAGCAGCGAAACTTCTTGCTCTTGATCTGGCCGATGCGCTTGTTGGCCAGGCGCCGGGGGCTGGCACAGCGGGCACCACTGGTCTCGATGGGGTTGGCACGGAGGAAGTCTGCCAGCCACTTCAGGTTGCAGTCACAGACGAAGGGGTTCTGGGCCAGGTGCCTGTGCCAGGGACAGCGGTGACCCACTGCTGGAGACAGCGGGTGGCTGCCAGCTGCAGCCCCGGCTACCTGTCCAGATGCCCCCCCCCAGGCACCTGCCTGCCCAGGCATCGGAGCCGGTGTGGGCACTCACAGGGTCTGGATGGCCCGCAGGGAGGTGAAGGTGCCCTTGGCCAGGCTCTGGATCTTGTTGTCATAGAGCGAGAGCAGGGAGAGGTTCTGCAAGTCCTGGAAGGCGTCTGCCCTCACACAGTTGATCTTGTTGGCATTGAGGAGCCTGGCAGGGAGGGGGGGAAGGTGATGCTGGGGACCCTCTCCACTGCACCACGGGTGCTGGGGACCTTAGTCCTGCTGAGCATCCCACCCAGCCCCCCGTGCCTTACAGCAACTGCAGAGCAAAAAGTCCCCCGAAGACACCCTTGGGGAGGTCTGTGATCTTGTTGCCGTACAGCACCCTGGGGGAGAAAGGCCGGTGTGAGAGAGATGGGGGGAGCGGTGTGGGGCACGGTTCAGGGGTACAGCATCCATCCCATAACACCCCCCACATCCCCAGTGCGGGCACTTACAGCGAGTTCAGTGAGCGCAGACCCTGGAAGGCGTCAGGGGCGATCTCTGAGATCTGGTTATTGCTCAGGTCTCTGAAACCCAAAGGGAGAAGGTGGCCCTGTTCCCTCTTCTCTCACTGCATGCCCCCATCCTTCCTCTGGGTCCAGGGGACCACCCCCAGCACCCAATATACAGAGGTGAGAGTATCTGAGACCCTGTCCCAGTGCTGCCACGTCACAGCAAAGTGTCCCATGCCTCTTGGAGTTGGGGGCTGCGGGCTCACAGCAGTGGCCAGCACAGTTCAGGGTGAGCTGGTGGGGGCTGCACACTTACATCCTCCGCAGCTTCTTGTAGGGGGAGAAAGCACCTGGGGGGATGGACTTGATGCCATTGAGCTCCAGGCGTCTGCAGAGAGAAAGGGAAGAGGGGAGCGCTTGTAGGGCTGGCTGAGCCCCAGCACCCCACTGACAGGGCTAGGGGGGGCCGCAAGACCCTTAGGCTTGCAGTAAGTTACCCCACCAGGGAGTCACCATTCACCCCAGGGACAACTTGCAGCCTGTTCTCAGGGCTTTTCTCCATCAGGGAGAAGTGCCGTGGGTGGGGGGACCATGCTGGCTGGGGTGGGGGAAGCACCCTGGGTCTGGGGGTGGCTGCTGCCTCCCATGTACTCTGGGCAGCGTCCCAGCGGGGGCTCTGCACCATAATTGGATTCCCCTAAGGAGATTATTTCTCTATTTACATTTTTAATGCAGCTAAATCCAGGGCTAAATCTGGGGCAGCACAGGAGAAGGGCAAGGAAGGCCTGCCCCAACATGGGGTGGCTGAACCCTGGGGCTCGCCCCTGTGTCCCCAGTGCCATCCAGAGCCCAGTGGTAACCGTGTGGGGCCATACTCACATCTCTGTCATGGTCTCGGGCAGGTTGGCAGGGATGGCTGTCAGCCCCTTGCCCCGACAGTCCACGATGCCGTTGCTGCAAGTGCACATGGCCGGGCAGGAGCCAGAGGACAAGCTGCAGAGCTGGGCACGTGCTGCGTCCGTTTGTCCTGCCAGGGAAGCAGCCAGCATGGGAATTGCAAAGAGCTGGCCTGGGTGGGTAGGTGGGTGGCAACACCCCAAAAAATGGACCCTGGTGACAGCTTGGTGTGCCAGTACAGCTTGTGGCACCCTTGCGTGTGTGCACAAGGTCCTGGTGCAGCTCAATCCCATGCAAAAGGCGTGCAGCTCCAAGGGCACAGACAGACACACCACCAATGATGGGGTGNAGTGGGTAGGTGGGTGGCAGCACCCCAAAAACAGACACACCACCAATGATGGGGTGGTGTTGTCCCCATGTTGTCCCTGCACTTGAGCCGAGCCTGAGGTGTGCATCCAGGCTGTGAGCTGGAGCATGTGGCAGAGAGTGGATGGAGGTGGGCTGCATCGATGGGGCTTTGTCCCTGCCACCCGTGTCCTTGCCCAACCACCCACCGCCTCCCCTGTCCCTCTCACCGGAGCAGCTGAACTCGTTCTTCTGGATCTCGGCCACATTGAGGCCACGGAGCTGGGCTGGAGCAGAACACTGGGTGAAGAGCCCGATGGTGGGGCGCTGGCGCAGCCACTGTGAGAGCCAGGCCAGGTGGCAGTCGCAGAAGAGGTGGTTGGAGTGCAGGCGGCTGCCAGGGGACAGGGCAGTCAACGGCCACAGGATGACTCCTGCCCACCCCACTGCCCCAACCTGGCTCATCCCAAAGGCTGAGGACATACAGAAGGGGACAATGGAGGAGCCCAAGAGCATCTGCACTGGTTGTCAAGGCCACCTTGACAGCTTGGCAGTGCTTGGGGACATGCTGCAGAGCTGTTCCCTCCACCCGCTTCCCATGGTACTGTCCCAGCACTGCTGACCTTCCAGCACAGGCAGCAGATCTGGGGACATCCCAATCTAGCCTGGGGGGATCCCTGGGGATATCTCACTCTAGCCTGGGGGGATCCCTGGGGACATCCCTCTCTAGCCTGGGGAGTCCCTCCTGCCCCCACGGCCCCGGCACTCACAATGTCCGCAGCTTGGGCATGTGGTTGAAGCTGGACACAGGGATGGAAGTGATATTGTTGTTATTCAGGGTCCTGCAGAAAGGAAGAGGGGGCAGGTCAAGGTGGCCAGGCCATCAGTGGGAACATGAAACAGTCCAGGTGGCACCAAAACCCTGGGAGCAACAGCACCCACCCACCCCCCAGCTCAGAGTGGATGGACGGAGAGGTGAGGGATGGGGACAGCCCAAATACCCCAGGCAGGGCTTGCTGCCCTTTCCAGGCTTCTCCTCTCCACAGCCAGCTGCAGCCAGCAGGACCCTTGGGGCAGGATCAGGCCCTGCAGCACAGCTCTGCAGCAGTGGCACCAGCCCCCTGCTCAGCCCTTCCTTGGGGCCAGGGAGAGATGGCATGCTGGGGATGTCCCTGCAGCGCCTCGATGAGCGGGGAGCACCCAGGGACACCCTCATCCCGCCTGAGGCTTGTGGGCTGGAGGCTCCAGCCAGCCCCTGGCCACTTACAGGACCTCCAGTCCCCGCAGGGCACGGAAAGCCCCATCCTCGATGCAGCTGATTTGGTTCTTGTCCAGTTGTCTGTGGGAGAAAGATGGAGGGAGTGTTGTTGGGCCAGTCCAGGCAGAGAGTGACCAGTGGCTCCTGATGCCTCCTGCCACCGGACCCGACCCCAGGCTCTCCTCTGCACCCATGCTCGTCCCTGCTAGCACTCACAGATTCTTGAGGTCCGTGGCCCCACGAAAAGCTTTCCTGGGGATGGCCTGGATGAAGTTCTCACTCAGGTCCCTGCAGAAGAAAGAAGCAAGAAGGAAAATGAAGAGTACCTGCAAAACATGATGCCCCATGGGACCAGGGCATCCACGGGCACTGGGAAGCTGTAATTTTGCTTCTGGTCCCTGGTTGCCCATTTTCCTGCTGTTTGTGCCAAGGCCAGTCTGGCTCCATCCATGGTGGTTGCAAGTGGCTGGAGGTCCCCAGGCACCACTGTCCCCAGCTCTGATAAGCAGAGCAGCAGGGCACAGCTCTGGGAAAACCCTCCATACATAAATACCCTGTGACTGCTATAATTACAGGTCCCTGCTCATTAACTGGTAATTACACTTGGTGGCTCCAGCAGGCATTCCCATGGAGCCTGCCCCGCACTTCAGAGGGCACAAATAATCGGGTCATTAATTACTTCATCGCTCCACGGCACCGTCCGTGTAATCACTGGCTCTGCAACGCCAGGCCAGTGCAGGCTCTGTGTTTGCAGGGCTGGCAGTGGGTCAGATGCCCTGCTGTGCCTGGGCTGGCTTTTAACAGCCACAAAAGCCAAAAATCTCACTGTAAAGTAGGGTTGGGGTGGACCAGCTCTGCCCATCCCTTTCTCGGGGGACCTGCCTATTGTATTTGGGTCCCAGGGCTCCCAGGTTGCTGTTCCCCCTCTCACCCTCAAGGCCAGGAGCTCCTCTGAGCTCAGCAGGCACCTGAGTTGCCAGCCTCCAGCCCCACACCAGCATAGCCCTGCTCCAGTCACTCATGGGACAGGTGGTCAGGCCCCCAGCTCTGTCCTGGCAGAGGGAAACTGAGGCACGGTATGGCATTAGTCCCACATGACAAGTCCATGGGTGAGTGAGGAGCAGGACCAAGGCATCCTGCATGCATTAAGCGCTGCCCAGTGTTACACAGGCCACGTAGACGACCCCATCCCAGTCCCGAGAGGTGGCTCAGGGTGTCCTTGAATACCAGTATTTCACACTAGGTGGTCAGCAGCTCTGCTTCAGCATAACAAAGCCTGGTCACTACTGGTATCTCAGGGCAGTTAGGCAGAATGGCAGGGTGGTCTTGCCCAGCCCTCCAGGGAGATGCTCAACCAATAAGCTGCTATAAAGTGCCAGGGTGATGCACCAGCCCCTACCACTTCATGTGCTGGTGCAACGCTCTGGGTTGCTCCTGGGGAACTAAACCCGGCTGGCAAAGCATCATTGCTGGGGCAGAGGGAGAGAGATGCCACCCCCAGAATCCCAGAATGCTATGGGGTTGGAAGGGACCTCTGGAGATCATCCAGTCCAACCCCCTGCCAGAGCAGGGCCACCCACAGCATGTCCCACAGGAACGTGTCCAGTTGGGGTTTGAATGTCTCCAGAGACAGAGACCCCACCACCNGAAGGGCCCGGGCTCCCGGGGAGGATGAAGCCCAACTCCCGTGCCAACAGCCAGGAGCGCAGCAGGCGCAGTTTCACCGCTACCCGCGGGGCGGCACTGCCAGGCTGCACTGCCTGCCCTGTCTGCACTGCCTGCCCTGTCTGCACTGCCTGCCCTGTCTGCACTGCCTGCCCTGTCTGCGCTGCCTGCCCTGCCTGCACTGCCTGCCCTGTCTGCGCT
>VZTM01019007.1:140302-159552 GCA_013400555.1 Jacana jacana
CCCCTGAACCGTGCCCCACACCGCTCCCCCCATCTCTCTCACACCGGCCTTTCTCCCCCAGGGTGCTGTACGGCAACAAGATCACAGACCTCCCCAAGGGTGTCTTCGGGGGACTTTTTGCTCTGCAGTTGCTGTAAGGCACGGGGGGCTGGGTGGGATGCTCAGCAGGACTAAGGTCCCCAGCACCCGTGGTGCAGTGGAGAGGGTCCCCAGCATCACCTTCCCCCCCTCCCTGCCAGGCTCCTCAATGCCAACAAGATCAACTGTGTGAGGGCAGACGCCTTCCAGGACTTGCAGAACCTCTCCCTGCTCTCGCTCTATGACAACAAGATACAGAGCCTGGCCAAGGGCACCTTCACCTCCCTGCGGGCCATCCAGACCCTGTGAGTGCCCACACCGGCTCCGATGCCTGGGCAGGCAGGTGCCTGGGGGGGGGGCATCTGGACGGGTAGCCGGGGCTGCAGCTGGCAGCTACCCACTGTCTCCAGCAGTGGGTCACCCGCTGTCCCTGGCACAGGCACCTGGCCCAGAACCCCTTCGTCTGTGACTGCAACCTGAAGTGGCTGGCAGACTTTCTCCGTGCCAACCCCATCGAGACCAGTGGTGCCCGCTGTGCCAGCCCCCGGCGCCTGGCCAACAAGCGCATCGGCCAGATCAAGAGCAAGAAGTTTCGCTGCTCGGGTGAGAGCCGTCCCCATCCCTTTCATGGGGGCCTGCTGGCACGGCTGTCCTCTGCCCTGCCCCAGCCTGCTGTCCCCACGCTCAGGGTGCCGATGGGCTTGTTTTTCTCCACAGCCAAAGAGCAGTATTTCATCCCAGGTAAGAGGAGGAGCCACACAGGTGGGTGCGTGGTGCCCTTTTGGCCAGGTTCCCTGCAGGGGGGGTTGAGCCAGAGCCCCACAGTCTGCCCTGGCAGGACCACTAGTGTTTCCCATTGTTTCTGGTTATCATAGAATCCTTGAGTAGTCTGGGTTGGAAGAGACCTTTCAGACCATCTAGTCCCACCATC
Source organism: Jacana jacana (assembly GCA_013400555.1). Classification (NCBI taxonomy): domain Eukaryota; kingdom Metazoa; phylum Chordata; class Aves; order Charadriiformes; family Jacanidae; genus Jacana; species Jacana jacana. The sequence continues at coordinate 141,312 of VZTM01019007.1, forward strand.
AGCCCAACTCTGATCAAACCCATCACTAACCCATGTCTCTCAGCACTGGGTCAACCCGGCTTTTCAATCCCTCCAGGGATGGGGCCTCAACCCCTGCCCTGGGCAGCCCAGGCCAAGGCTTCACAACCCTTTCCTTGTCGGATTTGTTCCCAATATCCATCCTAAACCTCTCCTGGCACAATTGGAGGCCGTTTCTTCTTGTCCCATGGCCTGTGACTTGGGAGAAGAGACCGACCCTTCCCGGCTCCCCCCTCCTTTCAGGGAGTTGGAGAGAGTGAGAAGGTCTCCCCTCAGCCTCCTTTTCTCCAGGCTGAACACCCCCAGCTCCCTCAGCCTCTCCACGTTAAGACTTATTATCCAAGCACTGGAGCACCCACCATGCTTCAGTTCTCTCCCATCCTCATCTCCAGCTCCAGGTTGCCTGGAGCAGCCCATGTGGTTCCCCCACGGAGACCTTGCTCACGTTCTTCCACATGCAGCAGCCGCGAGAGCCCCAGGCCCCAGCAAAGCCCGGTGCCCGTCTGCGAGCTGCTCACTTACAGCTCGCCAGGGAAACGCTGCTGGGAGGTTGCAACTGACTTTGCGAGGCTTCTCCCCTTCACAGCTTTTGGTGCCAGTCACCCATCACAGCACTGGCATTTGGGGGGCACAGGCGCTGGATGTGAGGGTTTCAGCAAGGCCCCGGCACCGGGCTGACGTTGCCGGCACGGTTGCAGAGCCGACAGCACTGGGACAAACACATGCTTTGCCGGCGGGATCCTCGGGCCCGGCCTTGGAACAAGGCACGTCCCCTTCCCTCCTGGTGTTTCATCGCTCCCAGCTATGTTTGCTTTACACTTTGGCGCTGAGGAAACAGCAGATGGCACGGCTTCTCCTCGCTGTGCCGCGTGGCGTGTGTGTGGCACCCTCAGCGGCTGTGCCAGTGCCACCTCACAACCCCCGCCAAACACAAGCGCCTCGCTGCCATCACGTGCCAGTGTGCCAGCGAGTGACCGCCAGCACTGACACGGCCAACAGCACTGCTGGGGACCTGCCAGCAGCCAGGCATGGAGAGAGGATGGGGCAAGAAAGCAGCCCCTGCCCCCTTGTCGCAGCAGCCCTTTCTGCCTTCTCTGGTTTCACTTCAGGATATTTTCCTAAAGCTCCACATTTGAGCACCCCCGGGTATTGAATTCCAGGCATGCCCAAGCAGCCAGCCCGTCCATGGCACCCCCCCTGCGCTGGAGTCTCTCCCCACATGGCACAGGGTACAGAGGGCTCTGGTGGTCCCGGGGGGGCAGTGGGGGAAGGATGACAAGGGTTGAGCAGGCAACGGGGGATGCACAACCTCCTCCTTGTGAGTGCCAGCAAACAGTGGGACATCGGGGCGGCTGTATGACACCCCGGGCAGACGCTGTCAGGAGGTTGGAGCCTGTGGACATGCCCCAGTGGGAAGCTTTCAGCAGCCTGTCTGCCAAGCAGGGATCCTGCTCACACCCCAGGAACCCTATTTCCACCCCTTCCTGGCCCAGCCCCATCCCAGATCCCTTCTGTCCTGCAGCTCATCTCCCACAGCTTTTTCTGACCCAGCAGATGCCTGTCAATGAGCAGCAGCCAGCACCAACCCATAGAGAGAAGGATGGCTCCAGCTTCCCTTCCATGTCCCCCAAAAGCCTTACGGCCAAGCTACCCCCACACAATCCCCCCCTGTCCAGGCAGCGTGGAGGATGGTGGTGGTCAGGGACTGGGAGTGTGCTTCCCTGCTGGGATCTGCCCCACTGTGTGCATGGCTGGCGCCATTCCTGGGATGGGTGAGGAGGTGCCAGCCTCTGCTGCTGGCTCTCCTGGCAGCCCCTGCCCCGCTGCCACCGCCGGTCCCCAGGGAGCCTCGGCGAGGAGCCAGGCGTGGCGGGCACAGCTCCCCAGGGGCTGGCAGGGGCTCAGCGGTGGGAGCCAACCCCTCAGCGCGCCGCCCTGCCCGGCACTTAGCGGGGCACCCGAGCAAAACTGTTCGACATGGCTTCCCAGTGGGGAGCCCACTCAGGCAAACAAACCCCGGCAGCCTTAATCTCCCCCGGCAAGAGCCCGGCGGGCCAGAGGGCGGGTGGGAAGGAGGGGGCCGCGGCGGCCATGCAGGGAGGCCGGGGCTATTACCACGCTCTCATTCTTTCGGCTAATCCTGACTTCACACTTTAACCTGATTGAGCCTTGTTTGGCGAGCCGGCTCCTCGTGCGCCGTCTGAGGGGATTAGGGCCGGACGCAGCAGGGAGGTAATTGCTTCCCAGCGGCGCTGGCCTCGCGTCCTCCAAGCCCCCTGCCGCCTGCCAAGAGCACCGGGGCGGCCTGGCAGCCCTCCGGCATGGCGCTCCCCTCGCCAGGCAGCCCAGCTTGGCAGCACCCCCGGGATGGCTCTGCCAGGGGTGCACAAGTCCCTCTGCCCTGGCCTAGAGCAGCCACCGGGGCACCTCGGTCCAGCCAGAAGCTGCAGCCCCTGTGGTGTCCCAGCCTCGCCAGCGAGGGGTGAGGAGAAGCCACAGTGGGTGAGGAGTTTTCTTCCCTGGAAGTGCCCACACGCCCAGGAGCGGCCACTGGTTCCAGGCGGGTGAAGCACAATAGGGTTGCTTTCCTCAATTTTTTTCCTCCCCAGCTTCCATGATGGAAACTCGCTGACACCCTGGTGGCCTCCCAGACCCTTTCCCACTCACTGGGGGAGATAGAAGGCATTAACCCTTCAGCTGCTGCCCAGGCTGTTGCTCCCAGGATGAAAACACTCCTGTACTTCCCTCAGCATCTCTGCTTCACCAGCGCTGGGACCAGCCACTGCAGGCACCCACTGGGCCACAGCAACCGTCCACCGAGTCTCAAGCAGCCAAGGCAGCCACCCTCCCCACCAAAGCCCTGGGCAGCACTAATATGTTGAGCTGGGACATGTGCTCCCTGGATCCCAGCCTCACCTCGTTGGCAATGTGCTGGAGGAGGCTGTGCCAGGGTGCAGCTGGCATTTCCCCAAGCCAAAGGGGACTAACCAGCAAGGACCACAGCACTGGCAGTGATTCAGCAGCCCAGTGTCCCACGGGTCACCCCGCACATGCTGTTTGTCCCAGCACATCCTGCAGAGGGGCAGGCAGAGCCAGGCTGCTCATGCTGCCACCTCCACCACCTGGCAGGTGACAAGGGCAAGCGTGAAGGGACAGAGACTCCCTTGTTACACAAGATCGATGGGCTAATCAGTGCTCACATTAGTGGCTGACACGAGATCCCTGGGGGAGTTGGCATGCCCATTTCTTGCTGCAGAGGAAGGAGAAGCTGCACCATGCTGGGGGAAACAAGTGTCACCCATGTGTCCCAGCTGCATGATCCATTCAAGGTGATGGACACAAGTCCCCAGTGCTGCAAGGGCCCAGCACCCGAGGAGGGGGGTCCCAGAGGGAGCCATTTGCTGGAGGCTGGGGGCAGCTGCCCTGCTGCTGCATTAGCAGGGTGCCAGGGTAATGAGGCAGGGTTTTGCCCACCATGTCACCTCTCTGGGTCTCCAGCACCGGAGTGAGCGGGGCCCTGCAGCACTGTCTCAGGTTCAGGCTCCCATGGTGTGTCCCCAGCATTACGTCAGGCTGTTTGATTTTTAATGGGCTCCGCTGGCCCAGCTGCCAGCACCGCTCCATGCTGGCCGAGGGGGACAAGGCAGACCTCTGTCCCTCTCCGCCCCTGCCGCACTCTGCCATCCCCAAGGTCACAGGGAGCCTGCGCCCTGCCTGCTGCTGCCTGAGACCTGCTGTGACCCCGGTCCCGGGGGCTGACAGGGTTTGCACAGGACAAGGTGGGATGGCAGAGCCAGGCGGCAGTATGGTGGGCTCAGTGTGAGGCCCTGCCGCTCCTCAAAGGGATCATGGGGTCTCTGGAAACGGCACCTTGGCAGGGGCCAGAAAGAGAAAATGGGAAGGATAGGGCAGGGTCCAAAGCAGCGCCATGAAGGGGAAAGGGAACATAGAATCATAGAATCATAGAATCATTTAATCATTTAGGTTGGAAGAGACCCCTGGGATCATCAAGTCCAACCATCAGCCCTACTCTACAAGTTCTCCCCTACACTAGATCCCTCAACACCACATCTAATCTGCTCTTAAACACAGTCAGGGAGGGTGACTCCACCACCTCCCTGGGCAGCTGATTCCACTGACTGACCACTCTCTCAGTGAAAAATTTTTTCCTAATGTCTAGCCTAAACCTACCCTGCTGCAGCTTGCAGCCATTCCCTCTTGTCCTGTCGCTCATTGCCCGTGAGAAGAGACCAGCACCAATCTCTCTACAGTGCCCTTTCAAGCAGTTGTAGAGAGTGATGAGGTCTCCCCTCAGCCTCCTCTTCCTCAGACTAAACAACCCCAACTCCCTCAATCGATCCTCATAAGCCTTGTTTTCCAGTCCTCTCACCAGCTTTGTTGCCCTCCTCTGTACTCGCTCCAGCACCTCGATATCTCTCTTGTGCTGAGGTGCCCAGAACTGGACACAATACTCAAGGTGTGGCCTAACCAGTGCTGAGTACAGGGGGAAACATTATTCGCCGCTTTTCACAACAGCAGGACAAGGGATGACCGGCACGTTCGTGAAGGCAGGCTTGAAATAACGGCTAAGAGTGACTCCTCCAAATCAGGTGTTGTTAGTCTGCGGGGCTGTCAGCCTCCACCAGCTCAAAAGAGAAATGAGGAGAAGAAAATGTGCTGAGATGCACCTGCAACACTCTGCTGCAGCCCGGAACACCTGCAGGTGGATGCTCAGGAACTGGCTTCTGCTGCCAAGGGACCAGCTAGGTTGCCCTCTGGTAGCCACCACACTGCTCAGTGCAGGCTGTCAGCCACAGCTAATGGCTCAGCCCCCACTTGGCTGGCAGGGACTGTCACCCAGCAGGAGTCACTTCTCCTGTCAGCCTGTTTGGGTGGGAGGCAGAGATGTACAACCCTTCTGCTCCCCACAGCAGCGGGGGGGAGTGTCAGCCTGCGGTCAGCCTGATGCCGGCACGTCCCCACTCTGTCCCCCAGCCAGGGCAGGGTGCCAGGCTCCCTGCTCCAGTCTGTGCCCACCACTCCCCTGGGAGAGGGATAGTGAGTTGGGGAGGGCTCCTGCGGGGGTTCAAGGGGGACCAGCTGGTTGCTGCGAGGAGCATCCCGGGCTGGGCGGGCACGGCACAGCCCTCCCCCCTGGCAGCCGGAGCCAGTGCTTCATCAGGCAGCCCCAGCCGCCGACAATTACGTGCTGAGTAAATCGATGGGATATAATTGGACTATTAAGATCTCATTATCCTCCTGGCTCCGGGTGCCGCAGCTCGCAGCGCAGTGTGCTGGGGGAGACCACAACCTGCAGCCACAGAAACTGCCTCCTGACCCAGACAGCCCTGATGGGTGCTGGGGACAGGGTACAGCCCGAGGGGACAAGGATGGCAGCAGCAATCTCTCTATTCACAGGAGAGTCTCTGTGGCACAGTGAAGTGCTGTGAGAAGGCAGGGAGGTGTCCCTACACTGGCCCTAGAGATGAGGGGGTCCAGGCATCCCCCTTCTAACCATGACAGCAGCCTGAAAGCCAGCGCTGGCCTCTCCTGCCCTGTGCAGGACTTGTTACTCCTGATTGATCAACCCACAGGGCACAGTGCAGTGCAAAACCCCACCGTGATCCTGCCCCTCTGAGGCACCAGCACAGAAAGTCTCAGCTTCAGCGTCCTGAGGGACCAGGATGGACATCAGGGAAACGCAGTCAGATGCCTGGGAACTGTGAACCAGTTACTAGTGATTGTTACCAAACATGACAGCACTGCCTGCTATTCTGCTCTCTCTTAAATTTGGGGGAGTTTGGCCCCTATATGCAGTTTTGGGCATGCCTCTACCCCAGCCCATTTGGAAAGCAGGGCTCATGTCCCCTCCTGCAGGGTCCCCGTGCTCTCAGTTGCACAGGCTGCCCTGCACTGGGGGTCCCCTCCCCTCTGCGAGAACCACATACCCATCATGTCCACAACCTGCTCACACACCACCCATGGTGGGGTGATGTGTTTCCTTTCCTGACTGTGGGACAGTTCTCCTGAAGGGACCACAGCCCTCAGCACTGCTTTGCTGGCAGGATGAGGCACTTGGTCATGTCCGCCGAGGTCCAAGTAACAATAAATCATCACTTCCTTGAGGAGAACTGACCCCATCCCCACCTGAGGTTTTCTGCAATAATATTTCTTGTTGCCTTAGCCCCAGCAAAAGCGATGGAACAGAGCTTGTGCTTGCCAGGCACTCCTCCCCACCACCCCATATATACATATATATAAGGACAAAACAGTCCTTTGCTGGAGCAAGGCAACACACTGCTAGATCTCATGATGTTGGGCTGAGCATCTCACACCACAGATCTCAGCGACACAAGCCCAATCAGCAACTCCTGCCTGTCCCCACCACGTACACACGGCAAAGAGTAACAGCAAACACTGCCAGACTGAGGAGCAACGCTTCGTGCTGCTCCTCTGCTGGGAAGGGCTTCCCAAAGTGCCGTGTTGACCCCAGGCTCCAGCCCCAGCCCCTTCCCTCCTGGGAGATGCAGATGCTTCCCAAACCATTGAAGCTGGAGAGGTTTGTTGCTTGGACAGCCGGGCAGAGCCTGTGTAAAATGTAGCATATGCTCATGGCAACAGTTAGTGAGAAGAGTCCCAGCCCCAGCACGACGGTGCTGATTTAGCAAAACCTCTCAGGGTAGGCATAAACCTCGGTGGCTTCAAAGGGACACTGCTGACCCAGGCTGTGACCCAGGCCACTATCCTTCCTGGAGCACCAGCACTGCAGTGTCTGCATGTGCTACAGGGCTGCCCCGGGGACACCTGTGGGTGCGTGCACCACGGGTGACACCAGCAGCCCTGTCTTTGGGCACGGGGGAAACTGGGGACAGGCAACGTCCATCACGAGGGGAATGACCTGCAGAGGAAAGGCAATTGCAGGAGCCAGGCAGGCTTTGCCAAGCAGCTCTCTGTGGCGGGCAGCGCCTGTGCCATGGCTCCGCTCCAGCTCTGGCACAGAGGAGGGGTTCCTGCGTGGGACACGCTGCAAAGCCACAGCGGTGGGACTCAGCCTCTGTGGGAAGGGGGATGTTATGGGAACGAGGGGAAGCTGGCCAAGGAAGAGAGGGGAGGGTGGAAGGGAGGGGGAATCAAACATCTGCCACCCACCCTGGAGCCTCTTCAGAGGCTGAAACAAGTTAAAAGCAGCAGCTTTAATGGAAACACAAGTGAAATAACAAGCTGCAAACCCTGCGTGCCTGTCACCGCCCCCTCCCCACACTGCCCCTTTGTTCTTGCAACCTCGTTATCTGCAGGAATGGGAGCTAACACAAGGATAAGGCATTGCCACCAGCTCCCCAACATCCCAAAGTGGCTGCATCCACTGTGCCCAGCGCCCCGCGGTCCAGCAGAAGTCAGGGGGTGCCCTGCAGCACACACCTTGGGAGCAGCCAACTTGCCACTGCCTGCAAAGGGACACCCCCCAGCTCCTACTGGCCACTGAGATAAGGGCTTCTCCCCTCCAGCAAGTGTCTGGCTGGACACCAAGGTGTTACAAACCACCTCTGCCCGGTTCAAAGCCTCCATGTCCTACTGCCACTGGGAGCTGAGTCTCCCAGCCAGTGGCCCCAGCACTGCTGCTCTCCATCTCTGCTTTTCACCACCTCCAAGTCCCCTCCACCCTGCTGTGTCAGCAAGCTTGATCTTCTCCCTCCTTTCATGTTTTCGCTTCTGTTTCACCCTCTGGGAGCGGGAAATCCCTGTGAAACCCTCCACCAAAGCCTGTTTATTTTCCAGCTCCCACACTACCCTCCAGCCTGCACACCTCTTCTGCTTCATGTTGGCATTGCCTGGCTCATTTCCAGCATGTTCCCAACGCCCTGCCAACCAAAGGTGTGGAGCCAGCCCTTTCCCTGGGGCTGCACAGCCTCTCCCGGCACCCACCCTCAGCTCACAGCTCTCCCATTGCAGAGGGGAACCACCGCCTGTGGCAGAGCATCATCCTGGTGCCCAGGGAGGCAGCACGTCCCAGGGTGCCAGCGATCAGGGTACCACAGCCCAGCGGCTCCAGAGCTTGGGGCAGGCGGTGGGGAGTTGCTGGACCACACATGGCTCTCCCTCGGGCAGACAGCAGCGTGCCACAGCGAGACCCTCGCACACAGGTTAGGTTAGGACAAAGTCAAGCCCTCCTGGCCCCACCGTGACCCCATGCAGAGAGGGTGTTGCTGGGTGACGTTTCTGTGCCACACCAGAAGAGGTGCTGGGTTCCAGCCCCGCGTGCTGGAAAGCCTCGCACCCGCCAGCACGCAGCGTGTGCTCCCTGCCTGGCAGCTCACGCCTGAGAAGACGCCCCGAACTCCATGCAGCAACACTCATCCAAGGTGTAAATGAAAAAGCAAATAGCTCTTCTGGCAAGCCAGCCCCAAGCCCTGTGGGGAGCTGGCTGTGGCTCTCTCGTTAGCAGGCTCATCCCCTGGGTTTGCGGCACTGCTGAGCTCGGAGCTAATTGACTCCCAGGCTCTGAGGCTTTTAATTGCTAATAAGTGTGAAGCCAGCCCTGCCGGTCCTCCTGGATTCCTCCGAGGTGTGAATGAGGCTGAGCCAAGCTGAGAATTGCGTCCCGGCTGTCCCGGATCTGGCACAGGCTGGTGAGCCAAGGAGCGATGCTACGGATCCCCAATGCAGCTCCTCAGCTTTGCAGGTCCTGGGATAGCAACTCTAAACACTGGTTGCTTTGGCAAGGGCTAAAGCAAAGTCCCTCCTGCCTGGAGGAGGCTCTGAAACTGATGCTGAACCTTGCAAGACCCATCTGGAGTTGCCCTGCCATGACCAAAGGTCCTTCAGGCTCCTCACTCTCAACCCTAACACGAAGACAAGCCAAAACTCTCGCCCCAGCAGTGGCTGCATCTCACAGCCTGGCTTCCTGAAAGCACCCAGGAGTGACCACAGACACAAGGTGGGAGATGCATTGAGGGGGTGAAAAGCATTAGCCCCCATTGGCAGCCAGGGTGGAGCCAATGGGACACCTCAAATCAGGTTCAGAATGAGATGTGACTTTACAGAGGGCTGGGAGGAATCATCCCTGACAGGAGAAGAGTCCAGGGGGGAAAGGAGGGGAAACAGGGCAGGGCGAGTGCAAGGTGGCACGAGTGCCCGAGTACGGGGACCAAGCACAGGGGTGCACAGCAAGGAAAATCCAACAAGCAGATAAGGAGACTCCATCCTGTGTGGCACATATCAAAGCTGGAATGAAAACTGCTGGCAGGGCAGCAAAGCCCTGCCAAAATACTGAGCCCAAGCTGGAGCTGCCCTTGACCCAGTAATGTCACTCCTGAGAAGGTTTGGGAGAGCAGCACCCAGCCGTGGCCATGCCACAGGGGAGAGGGAGCTGCACCCCATCCCACAGGGCTTCCCTCAGCTCTTTGAAGAGCTCCAGGCACAAAACCACCCCAGGGGCCTCGGGAAGCCTCTGCCTGCAGGCAGTTAGTACAGCTGCAGCCCCTGCAGTCATCAAACACTGCCACCCACGGACCTCGCTCTGCTGGGCATCACCAGCTCCTTCTTGTTTTGGGGAGGCAGAAATGAGTTGCTGGAGGCATATCTGGGTGCTCCTCCTTCCTGTCCCCACTCCACAAGTTGCATGGAACCTCAGAGGAGTCATACGCTTGGCAGCAGCGCCTGACCACAAGACACAGACCGGGGAGCATTGGCCCCAAGCCTGCAGGCAGTGGAGGGTCTCGCACAGACCTTCAACCTCCACCTGAAAGTTCAAATGATGGAGCAGCCCCACATTCCTTTGCAGGCTGCCCTAAGGTTAACCACCTTTGAGGGTAACAACGCACCTCCTGTCTGCTCCAAGCACTTCTCACTTCAGGTGAGGAAACCTGCTCTGCCACCCTGAGATCCCACAGCTGACTCGGCCCTGCAGACAGGCTGTGGGTTACCAGTGGGTCCACATCTCCTGCCATAGCCCAACTGAGCCAGGAAAGGCAGCCTGTGTGTTTCCCAGGAGGTCCCAGAATCACAGAATTGTTATGGTTGGAAAGGACCTCTGAGATCACTAAGTCCTACCATTCACAGAAACACAACAGACACTAAAGCATGTCCTTAAGTGCCACATCTACACGGTTCTGAAATCCCTCCAGGGATGGTGACTCCACCACCTCCCTGGGCAGGCTGTTCCAGTCTCTCACTACCCTCTCAGTCAAGCCATTCTTCCTCATATCTCATCTGAACCTCCCCTGCTGCAACTTCAGACCATTTCCTCTGGTCCTGTCATTATTCCCTTGGGAGAAGAGGCCACCACCCACCTCTCTACACCCTCCTGTCAGGCAGTTGCAGAAGGCAAGGAGGTCTTCCCTCAGCCTCTTCTTCTCCAGACTAACCATCCCCAGTTCTCTCAGCCTCACCTCAAGTCACATCAGTCACAGGTGTTTTCATGAAGGCCAGCACTCATCGCCATCACCCCTGGTGTGCCAGAGCACACACCTCCTGGGGATCGTGGAGAAAAAACCTGCATGCCAGACACAGCCCACCTCTGTGCTCCTCCTCTTCCATTTAAAAGTTGCCTCAAGCCCAGCTGGGATTGCAGCGGGAAAATCTGAAACTGAGTGTGGCCAGTGGGTGGAGGGAGGTCATTCTCCCCTTCTGCTCTGCACTGGGGAGGCCACAACTGGAATCCTGCCCCCAGTCCTGGGCTCCCCAGTTCCAGAGAGACAGGGAATTGCTAGAGAGAGGCCAGTGTAGGGCAACAGAGATGATGGAGGGGTTGGAGCATCTCCCTGAGGAGGAAAGGCTGAGAGAGCTGGGACTCTTGAGCCTGGAGAAGAGAAGGCTGAGGGGAGACCTTCATGCTCACAAGGATCTGAAGGGTGGGTTGAAGGAGGATGGAGCCAGACTCTTCTTAGTGGTTCCCAGTGACAGGTCGAGGAGCAATGGGCACAAGCTGGGACATGGGAGGTTCCATTGAAAGAGGAGGAGAAAGTTCTTTGGGGTGAGGGTGTCAGAGCCCTGGCAGAGGCTGCCCAGGGAGGGTGTGGAGTCCCCTTCTCTGGAGACCTTCCAGCCCCACCTGGATGCAGCCCTGAGTGCTGTGCTCTGGGCAGCCCTGCTTTAGCAGGGGAGTGGGACTGGGGGATCCTTGAAGGTCCCTTCCAGCTCTGATGACTCCCTGATTCCATGTTCCCTGCCAAGGGGAGAAGGCTCTGGGGAGAGGGGACAAGACTCTGCACCCTGGCTGGCCCAGGGGGCTGCTCCTCCCAGCTCCAAGCTGGTCAGGGCTGGATGTGCCCACGGTACAGCCAACCTCCTGTGCGGCTGTTCGGGTGGTCCAGCACTGCTGGTGTTCTAGGACCTGGGGAGAGGAGCCACCAAGGCTGATTACCCCTGCCAGAGCAGGCCTGGCAGGTTTATTTTTAACATTTCTGATTGAAGCTGGTTTCCTGCTGACATTTACACTCCTTCATCATTATCGGCTCCCCAGCTTCCAACTGCCAAGATAAAAGGGGGGGTGAAATCTCCTGAACAGTGGGGTCCTGGCTGCACACCCCACAGAGGGGGAGAGATCCACATAGGCACAGAGAAGCAGATGTCAGATTCCTTGGAAGGAGATGGGTGACTGGTGGGCCCCACATCAGAGCTTGGATGGAGTCCCCATCACAAGCTGGGACTCCACCATGGGCTGCAACAGGAAGCGTCTCAGGGCAGCCTGGGGAGGGATACGTGCCATCCATGAGCATAGTGGGGCTACAAGCACAACCTGGGGTGCTGGTGCCCCCAGAGACACCTCTGCTCCTGGGAGCACCCCGGCCGTGACCAGCTCCAGGTACCGCTACCCCAAGCCACAACTGCTGGTCTTGGGCCACCAGAAGGGTGAGCAACAAAGCCCTGGTTGCCTTCAAGTGCCCATGCCAGCACCCTGGAGCTCCCAGCAGTGGGCAGGGGCCAGGGACAAGCAGCACAGCCTCACCTCGTCCTCCTTCCTGACACAAACCTTTATTTTCAAGGCAGGCAAAGTGCTGTGGAGATGGGAGCAGGGATCCCAGCATGGCCAGAGCTAAGCACTCAGATCTGAAAAACCTCTCTTTTTTTTTTTTTATCTTTCCCTAAGAAACAGTCAAATTCCAACACGTGCAGGCTAAAAATACACCCCAGTCTGCCAGGGACTCTGCCCGCTCCTACATCTCTTGGATGATTCACATTTTGTCAGATCCCAGCTCAGTTTCAAGATTAAAAATACCAGGTTTGGGAGACAAGCACGTCATGGGCCCGAGAAGGTGTCAGAGCCCTGTGGGAAGTGGCTGGAGACCCAACCGTGGTGGGAGATGTCCTGCTCCAGCTGGGACAGTGCGGCTGGGCACGGTCCCCTGCCGTGGGGAACGACCACTCCATGGAGGGAGAGAACCAACACAGCCTGGATGACACCAGACAACCAGCATCAACCCTGCTGCATCCCAGAGCAGCTCCAAAACAGGGCAGGTGCATACATGGGAGAGCTTGCCTCCTGCTTTTACCTGACTGAATGACCTGATACCCCAAAAGCTGCCTCCTAATTAAAGATTATAGGGACCTAAAAGCGTTTCTGACAACACATGAGATATGTAAACTGCTGCAAATTAACTGTCTCTCCCACTGAAATCCTCTTGGAAACAAAGCAGGGTCCTGGCTGGGCAGGAATCTGGGACATCTTTTCAAGTAAACTGGGAGAAGAGCTCATTCTTCTGGCAAAGAGGGGTTTTGTTTTAGAGGATTTGAGACTCTCGGAGCACAAAGGAGGCAGCCCAGGAAAGGCGGTGAGGATGTAAGAGGGCTCGGGGTACAGTCAAGTAAATATTAATGCAAATTGCCACAAAGCTGGAGATGAGATCCTGGGCACCAGGGCTTGCAGAGGAGAAAGCACTTTTCCATATTATCAGCCCATCCACCCACTGAGGGGGGGACAGGAGCGGGGAGCTGCTTGGCGCCAGAAGAAAGGAGCTCTGAGAGCCAATTTCCATCCGACTGCCGCGCATTTGATGTCTTGTGAAGTCGAGTTCACACACGCCATCTCGCCTATGCCTCACACAGGGAAAGGGGCCAGGTCCTCTCCACGCACACACACAGCCCCAGCTCCAGAGGAGCATGCGAGCATCCCACAGCACCCTGGGATACAGCAGGGGATGAGCCCTCCCCATTACACCTTCTAGCTGGAGAGAAAAAGACTTGGGTTTGGTCTCCTCACAGAATCACAGAATGCTCAGAGTTGGAAGGGACCTTAAAGATCATCCAGTTCCAACCCCCTGCCCTGGGCAGGGACACCTCCCACCACACCAGGTTGCTCCAAGCCCCATCCAGCCTGGCCTTCAACCACTCCAGGGATGGGGCAGCTTCTTGGGGCAACCTGGGCCAGGCTCTCACCACCCTCAGACCAAAGAAGTTCTTTCTGGTATCTAATCTAAATATCCTCTCTTTCAGTTTAAAACCATTAAATCCCTCATCCTATGGCTCCACTCCCTGATCAAGAGTCCCTCCCCATCTCTCCTGTAGCCCCTTCAGGTACTAGAAAGCCATTAGAAGGTCTCCCTGGAGACTTCTCCAGGCTGACCAACCGCAGCTCTCTCAGCCTGTCCTCACAGCAGAGGTGCTCCAGCCCTCTGAGCATCTTCGTGGCCCTCCTCTGGACCTGTTCCAGCAGGTCCATGTCCTTCCTGTGCTGAGGTCTCCAGAACTGGACACATTGCTCCAGGTGGGATCTCAGGAGTGCAGAGCAGAGGAGTAGAATCACCTCCCTTTCCCTGCTGCCCACGCTTCTTTTGCTGCACCCCAGGATTGGGTTGGCTTTCTGGGCTGACAGCGCACACTGACAGCTCATGTTGAGCTTCTCAGGGCCTCACCTTGAGTACTGTGTTCAGTTCTGGGCCTCTCACCACTAGAAGGACATTGAGGGGCTGGAGCGTGTCCAGAGGAGAGCCACCAAGCTGGTGAGGGGTCTGGAGAACAAATCCTACGAGGAGAGGCTGAGGGAACTGGGGATGGTTAGTCTGGAGGAGGCTGAGAGGAGACCTCCTTGCCCTCTGCAACTGCCTGACAGGAGGGTGTAGAGAGGTGGGTGGTGGCCTCTTCATCCAAGGGGATAACGACAGGACCAGAGGAAATGGTCTGAAGTTGCAGCAGGGGAGGTTCAGATGAGATATGAGGAAGAATGACTTGACTGAGAGGGTGGTGAGGGACTGGAACAGCCTGCCCAGGGAGGTGGTGGAGTCACCATCCCTGGAGGGATTTCAGAAGCGTGTAGATGTGGCACTTGAGGGCATGCTCTAGTGCCTGAGACTGTTGTGTGTGGTGGTTTTTGATGTGGTGGGGTTTTATTGAGTGTGGGTGGGGCTTTTGGTGGTTTGTTTGTTTGTTTGTTTATGGTTGGACTCAATGATCTCAAAGGCCCCTTCCAACCATGAAGATTCTGTGCTTCTCATCCACCATCACTCCCAAGTCCTTGTTGGGACTCCCACACCCTAGTTGTGCCTGGGACTGCCATGTCTCTCCAACCTTACACTTGGGTTGGTTAAACTTCATGAGCTTTGCACGAGCCCACGCCTCCAGCCTGTCTGCGTCCCTCTGGATGGCACCCCTTCCCTCCAGCACATCAACCATGGCACACAGCCTGGTGGCGTCGGCAGACTTGCTGAGGGTGCACTCAACCCCACTGTCCTCACATGTCAGCTCCAAAGGAGGCCACAGCATGGTTGCCTTGCTTTGCCACCTGCACAGACAGCATCTGTGCCTCCACCCTCAACCCCTGCTTGGTGTCAGAGTCCAATTCAGAGCTGAGATGGAGCTGTGGGGACCGTGGGATGGAGTACAGGAGGGTTCAGCATCCCCCCCCAGAACCAGCTGGCAGAATCCCAACCTGTAGCTTCTCCACTGCCAGGCTCTTCCCCTAGAAGCAAAGCAGGGAGCAGGCAGTTTGCAAGGAAAACAGCCAGGAGCAAAGGCAGGGAACAACACCCAGTAATTGCTGGAACACTTAACTGGGCTTGGAAGTGGAAGCCACAGCGACAGGCTTTGAACCGGGCTGTTTCATGTGCCTGGTGCTCCTGCCGCTCTCCCTGCTCCCATCAGACACCGAAGAGGGAATGAGGACAGAGGGAGTGTTTGAAATTCACATTTTAAGGTTAATATCTGAGTGGCCTGGCCCGTATCTGCTGCACGACTGGAGGCAAGTCAGGGAGTGGGAGACATGGCTGGTGCCCCCCAAACCTTTCAAGGGATCGATTGCCCACTCAAGGATGCTCTTCTGCTCCAGCACCCAGGAGCCACACTTGCCCCTTCCCATTCTGGTATGTGGGGGTAACACTGCCCAACACTGGACCCTGCCTTGGGCTGGGGACTCAGCACACTGCCCCACGGCCTGGGAGCACCTCCCTCTCCCATCACATCCCCTACACTCGTGTGCTGCAGCCCATCACCTGCCACATCACACCCACCCACCAGCACGCACACATGCTGCACACCTGCACGCCCTTTTCATCACTCCTTAATTCTCCCTTTCCAGCCTTTGACCCAGCAGGGTCATTCTTCACCCAGCCTGGCACCAGGCGCACCTGCAAAAGCAGGGTCCTGGGGAGCAGCATGGGGGAGGACATGGCCCCCCCAGGAGCCCAGCCCATCTTTTGGGGCCAGTGGAAAGACCAGTGGCAACACCCCTCAGCCAGAAATGCCTCCTTGGGCACACAACCCAGTAACACTCTGGGAAGGAAGACAGAAACTGGAGGCTGGGAGCAACTCTGCTACTTCAGGGTGTAATTAAAATCAGTGTCTAAACCATTCAGGCCAGAGAGCAAGGGACAGTGACAGTCCCAATGTCCCAGTGACAGTGCCAATGCAGAGGGGCACTATGAGACATCACCTCCCCCAGCAATACCCACAAGCTCCCCAAACCTCCACCTTCCCCCAGGAGACCCAGCAAGGGAGCCATGGAGGCAGGAATCCTCCCAGCCCCGTGGCCATCACTGGGAGCCATGAATGGGGCAGGAGGTGGGGAGCAGTGATACCCAGGTAGCCCCCAGCCATGGTCCAGACTGCGGTGAGTGATGGACAGGGGCTGCTCTTTCTCCTGGCACTCCTGCATCTTCAGAAATAGCAGCACATCCTGCATCCTTGGAGTCTGGGACCCTGCATTTGGACACATTTTTGGGAAAGCAACACCTGATGTCGGTGCATGGCAGGTCTGGGCAGCCCCTTCCTGTTACTGCTGCCAGAGCGNNCCGTTACTGCGGCCAGGGGGGGGGGGGGGGGGGGCTCTGTGCAAGGGAGGAGGGTGCCTTATCCTGGCCATGCTCCCCTCAGGGTCCCCCTGTCCCTGGGGGTGGGCACAGCACCCTGCTACCCTGTCACCCAGTCAAGAGAGGCAGATGTGTAACCCCAGATCAGGCCAGGCTCTGCTCGCTAATACCCTGGCTCTCCTGCTAATGCTCTCATGGGACCATAGAATGGTCAGAGTTGGAAGGGACCTTAAAGATCATCCAGTTCCAACCCCCTGCCCTGGGCAGAGACACCTCCCACCACACCAGGTTGCTCCAAGCCCCATCCAGCCTGGCCTTCAACCCCTCCAGGGATGGGGCAGCCACAGCTTCTCGGGGCAACCTGGGCCAGGCTCTCACCACCCTCACACCAAAGGATTTCTTTCTGGTATCTAATCTAAATCTCCCCTCTCTCAATTTAAAACAGTTATCCCTCATCCTGTGGCTCCACTCCCTGAACAAGAGTCCCTCCCCATCTCTCCTGTAGCCCTTTCAGGTACTGGAAGGCCATTAGAAGGTCTCCCTGGAGCCTTCTCTTCTCCAGGCTGACCAGCCCCAGCTCTCTCAGCCTGTCCTCACAGCAGAGGTGCTCCAGCCCTCTGAGCATCTTCATGACCCTCCTCTGAATCCGTTCCAACAGGTCCATGTCCTTCCTGTGCTGAGGTCTCCAGAACTGGACACATTGCTCCAGGTGGGGTCTCAGGAGCGCAGAGTAGAGGGGTAGAATCCCCTCCCTTGTCCTACTGGCCACGCTGCTTTTGCTGCAGCCCAGGATTGGGTTGGCTTTCTGGGCTGCCAGCACACACTGACAGCTCACGTTGAGCTTCTCATCCACCATCAGCCCCAAGTCCTTCTCCTCAGGGCTGCTC
Organism: Jacana jacana; assembly: GCA_013400555.1. Lineage (NCBI taxonomy): Eukaryota > Metazoa > Chordata > Aves > Charadriiformes > Jacanidae > Jacana > Jacana jacana. The sequence goes on from VZTM01019007.1 coordinate 158,455, forward strand.
TCCCTGCAAAAGACAGCAGGGTTGGGAGTCCAAGTACATCAAAGCCTGGCTTCGAACTGGTTTAAAGAGACACCCTGGTTTTCATGGGACTGTCCACGCCACCGATGACAAGATCCCTCTGAGACATCTGCATCCTGCTGCACAGCATCCCAGAGCCTCGCAAAGCGCAGCCAAAACCCAGACCTGCCAGGTCTGGAGGACACAGAGGCTCTCCAGGACAGTCTGTCACCTTCACAGCTCTGGGGATGGATGTACTAGGTTCAGCTCCCAGCCAAGGGACAGTCCTAAGCCGGGGAACAGACCTCCTTCCAGAGCTGCCACCTGCTTTCCTCAGCAGCCTCACCCCCTTTTTTCCCAGGGCAGATTAGGGACAGGGACAGCACGCATCAGTGGCCATAAAGCCAAGGACCAAGGACCGTTCTCCTTCCTCCAGCCTCTGGAGACCTCCCAAGCCCCCAGCCCTGCCAGCTGAGAGGTTCTCCCAAGCTAAACCCCATCTGCTCGCTGGAGCCACAGCGTCTGTGGGGCCAGGCCATACCTGCCCCTTTCCCACCAAGGCACGTGAGGGTGGGCAGCCGTCCCGCCGAGCTGGGACATCCCCACTCACCTCAGCGACCCGCAGGCAGCTGCCTGAGCGAGCATCCCCCGGGCCGTGTGGGGCTGGGGAGGTCGGGCAGCTGCCCACCTTCCCCGGGGGGAAGGCAGCGGGCAGCCAGGAGGAGACAGGCGCCAGGCAGACCCACGCCGAGACAGAGAGGAGCTGCCGTGCACAATGGCAGCCCAGTGCCGGCCACACGCTGCTACGGGCCAGCACGGTCAGCTGGCGGACGGGGCCCTGGCAGGAATGGGGTCCCACCACCCCTTCTGCCCCCGGAGAAGAGGGGTTTGCAGCAGCAGCGCCCTCCCCACCAGGCTGCAAACAGCTTCTCCCCCTCATTATTTTTTCAGCGCAAGAACTATCTTACACCTTATCAATAATTCACCGGTACAAACGATAACGGTCGCTCTCATGGTCCGGGAGCCACATGTTCCCGGCAAGGGGGAAGGGGCCAGTCGCGATGGCTATTGTTAGTGCCTGCCGAGTCCGGGGGCGGGGAG
>VZTM01019007.1:167451-202131 GCA_013400555.1 Jacana jacana
AAAGAAAGAAAGAAAGAAAGAAAGAAAGAAAGAAAGAAAGAAAAAGAAAAAGAAAAAACAGAAAGAAAAAAGACAAAACAGAAAGAAAACCACTCGGCAGGGCTGACACCCAGAAAGACCAGCTGCACCCTCCCATCCCAGTAAGCCCCAGTCCTCCCCTCTCGTAGGCAATCAGATACCAGGCAGGCTGTGTAATTGGATGGCAAAGGCTAGAGAGAGAGAGAGAGAGAGAGATCTTAAAGCTGGGGGTCTAATCTCATTAACACCCGCTGCTGTGAAACGGGTAGGACGCAGGAACGAGCGCGCCCACCGCGCCGAGCTCACGGGTTTGGGAGGAGGTTGGGAAACGCCTGGAAAGACTTGGGAATGCAGCCAGCTCCTTCCCCTCCTTGCCCCCCACCCCGTGCCAGGCACCTGCACTGTGTGCCAAGCAGTGATTTTTGCATTTCCACCCCGTTTGCCACGGGACGGCACGTACCCAGCAAAACGCGCGGCCGCGCGTTTTGCTGGGTACGTGCCGTCCCGTGGCAAACGGGGTGGAAATGCAAAAATCACTGCTTGGCACACAGTGCAGGTGCCTGGCACGGGGTGGGGGGCAAGGAGGGGAAGGAGCTGGCTGCATTCCCAAGTCTTTCCAGGCGTTTCCCAACCTCCTCCCAAACCCGTGAGCTCGGCGCGGTGGGCGCGCTCGTTCCTGCGTCCTACCCGTTTCACAGCAGCGGGTGTTAATGAGATTAGACCCCCAGCTTTAAGATCTCTCTCTCTCTCTCTCTCTCTAGCCTTTGCCATCCAATTACACAGCCTGCCTGGTATCTGATTGCCTACGAGAGGGGAGGACTGGGGCTTACTGGGATGGGAGGGTGCAGNTACGTGCCGTCCCGTGGCAAACAGGGATATCCCCACCCAGGCAACTATCTCCAGAGGGGTCTCATGGGGTCTACACCCAACCCACATCCCCCTCCCCGCCCCATCACAGCTTTCCCCCACCATCACCACCTCCTCCCGTTGCCCAGGCGACCCACAAGCCAACGACAGGCCCCTGGGAATAAAGCATCCCAGCCCCAAGGGGTAAGAGAAGAGGAAGGGAGGAAGAGGGGGGGACATGAAGTGCCCACCCACCTGTAAGGCTCAGAGCCTGGACAAAAGCCCCTTTGAGTCCCATACTGGGATACTGGGGATGGGAAGGAGTTGGGGTGGGGTGGGGCAGGGGGGATGCAGGGCCAGGATTCCTCCCACCCCCTTGCTGGGGATGGAGTACTTCCAGCTCCGGGGTGATAGGCAATATTTTAGGAGCTTTTCCTGTGCTTTCCCAGTGCTAACACCCAAAAGACCATTTAGAATCCCAAAATGAGCATTTCTCAGTGGTCGAGCTCTTCCCACCTGCACCTCCCAGAAAACAAAAGCCCCCTCTTCTCCTCTAGCACCAGAGCCTGGAAAAAGTTTGAGCAACTTCACTTCTGGCCAAGCAGCTCTGCCCCAAATGCCATCCCCAAGATGGGGAGAAGGAGGGGGTTGAGGGGGGTGTTGAGGAAACCATTTTAAACCATCCCTGCCGTTTCCTGCCTCCTGGTTTACAGAAAATGAGACAGCGAGACGTCTTCGGTTACCAACTGCTCCCTTGGGAGCAGTAAACATTAATCCAGCTTTTCCTGTCCTGAAGTGAAATACGGGCACAAACGGGGACCGAAGCCTCTCGGAGCAAAGGGGGGGTTCAAGAACCACTGAGGGATCAGGGGGAGGCCGCCGGTAAGCCCCCTTAATCCGTACGGTGCTTAGCTCTGGCGGGGCGGTGGGGGTCCCAACCACAGACGCCTCCCTGGTTAAGTGAGGATAAGCCCGGGATGATAATTAATTTAACACAGATGAGAATCTGGTAAATTAATCCCCCCCTCCTCAAACTGCCCCCCCTCCCACCATCGTACAGCCAGCCAGGCTCCTTGGCGCAGGCGACTGCCCTGCGCTTGTGCCCAGACGCCCATCGGCACACACTGGGAAGCGGAGTCTCTCCAAACTGGGATAACCCCAGTCCATCCCCCGCTGGCAGGGGGGCAGCTTCTCCTTGGTAATGCTGCACCAGGAAACCCCCCGTGCCCTGGGGCATGAGAAGGAGCATCTTACACACACACACACACACACATTTGGTCTTTAAGGTGCTTCAGCACAGGGAACATCTCCCACCGCTGTGGTGGGTGAAGCATCCCGCTGTGGTGGGCAGCATGCACAGGCGAGAAGCTGGTGCCAGTGCCCACCCAGCCAAGCAGCTGGCACTGGGGCTGCCTGGGTCCAGCACAGCATCTGTGGTGGCACCATGGGCCCCTCAGGAGCAGCAGAGCAGGGATGTGGCACAGGCAGGGGTGGGGAGCAGTGCTGGCTTGGCTTTGGGACAGTCCCAGCAGGAGAGACAAGGGGGCTCAGCACCCACCCACGGGGAGAATCCCCCTCATTTTTAAGCCCCTCCATATGCTTTTTGGGACCTGACTTGCAGGTTAATTACCTGGCTCTGTGCATTAACACGTCTGTGGGATACCAAGGGTACCAAGTTAGAATTTACCCTCAAATCACTGCACAAGGCTTTTTTCTCCCACATCCTGGAAGCCGAATTACCAAAGGCTAATTCTGCTCACGATTCCTTAAAATGACTTTGAACCCTCCTGCTATCTGAGCTGTGAAAACAGGAGGAAGGAAATGCCTTTATTCTGCCACCAAAATGTAGAGACAAAGGGATCGGCTCCTCCAAGCACTCTTTTAACTCTTTCAGGGGACCAAAGGTGGCCCAGGGGTGGCTGTGGCACGATGTAGGTGAAGAGCTGGGATGTGGGGAGGAAATACCTAATTCCCCTGTGTTTTGATAGCTGTGGAATTAGCACCACTGCCAAGCATTGGGGAGACTTGATTTTCCAGCATTATTTTTCCTGCAGGCTGCAAATTCCCAGTTGCTGGTGCGACAGGGATGGCCAGGGAAGTGGGCAGGGATGCCCCACACGATGCCACGTGGAGGAGGGCATTTTGCAGAAAGGGACAGGGGGTCTGGAAGCTGCCCCTCACTACAGACCCAGACCCCTTTTGCTTCCCAAATGTTAACAAAGCCAAATCCAAGCCCTGTGCCTCAAGCGAGACCGAGGGTGATCCCAGCAGAGCCGGCAGCTCAAGAAGGGAGCCCCGGGAGCAGGGCTCGACCCCATGCATTGCCAGGGAAACCTTGGAAGCAACTCAACACCCAGAAAGCTGGAGGTGGCCACAGGTCAGGAGCACAACGGGGGGCACGGAGGGAGGGGACAGATTATCTCCAGGCAGCCGGCTGGCAATGCCTGCTCCTGGCAGCCCCGGCTTGGCTGGTGGGATAATGGCACAGGAGAGAGCCGGGGGCCAGGACACCCTGAAGCAGGGTCTGCACTGTCGCCCAGGCTGGTGGGAAGCAAAGTAGAAGGCTCCTCAGCAGCAGGTCAGGGTGCAGCAGTGACCCTCACCCTGGCACTCCTGTGCCTCCACAAATGGAGTCAGATCCCAGTAATTTTATGGAGATGCTTAAATATAAAAAGGTCTTAAACAAGTTTTTAGGTCCATAAGGCTGCACTCAGGGTCTTTCAGAGGTGAGGTCTGTGGCACACTAATGACAGAGGAAAAAGGGGGAGAGCAGGCAGGCTGTGAGCAGCTCCCTGCACCACAGTGCCGCTTCCCCAGCAGGGACACCCAGCACGTTCCAGTGGAGACAGCAGGCATGGACCACAGACCCACCTTAGCTTGGCCCCGCTGCAGCCCCCCCAAGCTCTCCCAAGGCCAGGGGTGCCAGCCCCAGCCCCTTGCCTCCTGTCAGCCTGCTGGGGAGGGGGCTGGCCACCCGCCCACCCGCTTGGCAGCATCTTTTCCTAGGTAGCCTCCCCACCTATTAGTGGCACATTTGTTTCCCGGCGTTTCCTTAGAGCTGTCACGAGCTACACTGACTCTTTGTTCCCGGGGGCTGCGCAGAGGCCTCTCTTCCCCCTCCCCATCCCCCTGGCTGGCAGTGGGGGGGGGGTTCTCTTGCAATGCACAGACCCCACAGTCCCCCCTCCAGCTCCCAGCGTAAACACACTCCCCCTCCTGATTGGTATTCGGGGGGACACGTCCCAGCCTGGCCCCCCTAGCCCCAGCCCCGCTCTGTCCCCGACAGAAGGGGCTTTGTCGGGGAGGGTGAGGGGGTATAGCACCCGGAGTATAGCACCGGACAAGGGCCAAAATGTGGGCATGGTGACACCAGGGACAGTTGTCCCTCACCCGGCAAGGCAAGGGGGATGATGCTGGAGGGGGAGAGCTGGGACAGAAATTGGGGATGCCAGGGAAGGAAGGGGAGGGGAGGTTTGTTCCAGAGGGGAGCTGGTCTCTGCTCCCCACCCTTGCCCACCTCCCTCTTGGACCACAGCCCTGGGCACAGAGACACCCGAAAGCAGCACATACACATCTGTGAGAAGAGCAAAGCAGCACATGCCCCAGGGAGCCAAAGCTGAAAACACCACGGCGTGCCTGCAGGCCCCTTCCCACGCTGCGGCTGCGGGCTCCCCGGCTGCAGAACAAGCACGAAACCTCGCCGGAGGTACCGAAACCTCAGCCAGGAGCAGCCGTGGGAGGATGGGATGGGTGTCTGGCACAGGGCGTGCAGCCAGAGCCAGCCCACCACCCTGGCAGGATTTCCAGGGAGCCAACATGCCGGCAGGCACCGAAAATCCCCCTCCAGATCAAACCCCGGCCTCAGGCAGGCGAGTGCCCCCAGGCTGGGAGAGGAGCAAAGCTGTGCCCAAGTCTCCCCCTCCAACCCCAGCACTGGCAGAGCCACCCCCTGCAGGGGCTCAGGACGGCCCCATGGCTACCGGGCATACGTTTTTTGTCCCGACATTCCTCCATCTCTCCTTTTCCTCCATCTCCTGGGGGTTTTCCCAGTGCAGCACCGAGAGGAACGGTCACTGGTAGAGTCTGGCAAGCAACACCTCCCACGCGCAGCCAGCCCCATCCGAGCGGGGCCTGGTTTGTTATTCCTTTCTCCGACAGCTCCTTTTTCACTTGTCACCCTGTTTTGCTACTACTCAGCTCACAGCTTCCTCCCGCGTGGCTGTGGTTCTCTCCTCCCTGAGGGATGTCATTTGCATTTTCTCGAGTTGTTTAGCACCACTCCAGGTTTCTCCGCCTGCTTTTCCAAAGGCGATCGCAGCCGAGTTTGGCCAGATGCAGGGATGGTGCAAGGAACCTGCCCCAGAGCTGCTTGAAAGGCAACCCTTCCTGCCTGGGCAGCACACCCAGCTGCGAGGGTCTCTCTGACTCTGCTCAAAACTCCCTCAGAACCTACATCTTTAAATACTCCTGCTCCAGGGGGGGAGTCTGGATCAGCCCCTGGTCTGAGCCTCAGCTCCCAGGCACAAGTGGAGAGCGTCGCTACTCCTCTGCAGGTCCTGCTTGCAGGAGAAGAGTCCCACGGGAGCATGGCAATCCCCCCAGCTCCTACAGCACTTCACATGTCCCCGGCTCAGAAAGCCACCGGTCCTGATTGAGATGTTAATGCTGTTTCCAGGGAGCCCCTGCCCTTCCAGAGGGGAGAACAGCACGGCCAACCCTTCCCCCTGGGACCGGCTGCCAGCTCGGACACGGCACCGTCCCCTCCACCAATTTTGCTGGCACGGGTCCGACAAGAACTGTCCAGACACAATCTGAGCCCTAAATCTTCCTCCTTCTAGAGACAAGACCTTTTCCCCTACTCCCTCCCACATCCTCCCTCAGCTCCTGAGCACGGAGCGGCTGCTGCGGTTTTCGGTGAGAGAAACCTCTGGGCAGCAATTCCCAAGGGGGGCACATCCAGATGGGAATTGCTGCTGCTCCCCTGCAGGAGCGTCTCCCCAGAGCTCCCTGCAGCTGAGCACCCACTGCTACTCTCTTCCTTCGTGCCAGCTTGGCTTTTCCTTGGAGAAAACCATTTATTTATAGCCACCCTGGCTGCCTTCAGCACATTTCCACAGCCCACGTCTTTGCCTCTCTGACGATGCGCCCGCAGTGTCTCTGTTCTCACCCTGCTGCTACGGCCATCCCAGCCTCCTCTCTCCTCCTCACATCCTCCACCCAGCACCCTCACAGGGGCTTAGGAACAGCTTCAGAAGGAGGTTTTAAGGGAAGAAGGGGAGAGAAGGGAGACGAGGCCACAAAGCTCCTCTCCCATCCTTCTCCCATCCTTCCCCCATCCCTCCCAAGGGCACAGGGAGAAGCGCAGGGGCCTGGGTCCCCCATCCCAAGGGAAAAAAACAACTCCTGCCAGCTCGGAAGATATGCTGAAGCAAGGTCTGCCAGCACCCACCCACCCCTTCCCAGATCCCAGGGTGCTGCAGGGCTGCATCAGGGCACTGGTGCTGAGCCAAGATGTGCATGGCTGCTGGGGCACTGGGGACCAGCACTGGGCAGTGCAATAGCAGAGGTCACCTTCTTGCTTGGGTAACCCCTGATGGAAGAAAAGATCCATTTTTTATCAGCCCTCCACCTCACAGGAGACACACTCTTCCCCAGTGAGCTGCTGGAGGACCCTGCCTCTGTCGTCGTGTCCCCCCCCCCAGCCAAGCCCACGATGCTTTGTTCTTCCATCCAGTGCTGACAGTTTAATTAAACCCAGTTTGCGATGGGGTCGATGGGGTCAGGCGCTCTCCAGTGAAACCTCAGATCAGCACCATTTCCAGCCACCAGGACTGCTTAATGAGTTATCCTCTCATTGTGGCGTATATAAATAAGGGAGGCCACGTGGAGAGTCCTCCTGCCTCCAGCTGCCGAGGCGCTGGCACAACCCCCCCCCCAAGTCCCACCATCTCAGATCGAGACAGGCTCTGGTCTGGCATCAGCTCGATATTCCCCAATACCGAGGGAAAAGCATTCCTCTCCAGGCATCTCACCTCCCCCATGCCCTCATTTGAGGTGTGCTCCCCGCTGGCCCTTTCCTGCCATTCCCCACTTTATTTAAGCCCCGATGGATCAGGTTTAACTCCAACCCTTTCCATTATCCAGATGCACAAGCACGCTTTAGAGCCCAGCTCCGGATAACTCCCAGCTCAAACCCAGCTGGGAGGCCACAAAGCACCACCGACGTGGATTAGGCTTTGACACTCAGACCCAGGAGGTGGACAAAGAGCTCTCCATTTCAAGGTCCCGAGCCCAAGGTCCTCCTCTCTGGCTTGTGAGACGTTTCCATGAGGCTCAAGGTACATTGGAAAATCACAGAATCACAGAATATCAGGGATTGGAAGGGACCTTGAAAGCTCCTCCAGTCCAATCCCCCTGCCAGAGCAGGAACACCCAGAGCAGGTCACACAGGAACGCATCCAGGCGGGTTTGGAATCTCTCCAGAGANTACCCCACTTCTGATGCCCCCAGGATGCCATTGGCCTTCTTGGCCATGAGGGCACAGTGCTGGCTCATGGGCATCCTGCTGCCCACCAGGACCCCCGGGTCCCTTTCCCTTACGCTGCTCTGCAATAGGTCACTTCCCAACTTATACTGGTACCTGGGGTTGTTCTTGCCCAGATGCCAGACTCTACACTTGTCCTTGTTCTATTTCATTCAATTTCTCCCTGCCCAACTCTCCAGCCTGTCCAGGTCCCACTGAATGGCAGCACGGCCTTCTGGCATGTCAGCCACTCCTCCCAGTTTGGTGTCATCAGCAAACTGGCTGATAGTGCACTCTACTCCCTCATTCAAGTCATGGATGAATATATTGAACAGTACCGGTCCCAGTACTGACCCCTGAGGGGATTGCTCCACAGGTTTCATGTACCCCACATCCAAGAGACTTGCCTTAACCTGCTGACGTGTTACTGATGTGCTTCTGAAGATGCATCAAGACTAAGGACTAAAAGAGGCTGGACCATGCAGGCCAGCACCCAGGTACCCATCTAAGCAAATCCCATTGGTTCCTTCGTTCACCCTTGGCTTTGGCAGCTGCCACCCACCTCCCAGAGCCAGCAGCCTCATTTCACAGCTAAAGAGAATCATTCAGGCTGGAAAAGACCCTTGGGATCATCCAGTCCAACCATCAGCCCCACTCTACAAAGTTCTCCCCTACACCAGATCCCTCAACTCCACATCTCATCCACTCTGAAACACAGTCAGGGATGGGGACTCCTCCCCCTCCCTGGGCAGCCCAGTCCAGGCTCTGACCACTCTTGCTGGGAAGAATTCTTGCCTCATGGTCAGCCTAACCCTACCCTGCTGCAGCTTGAAGCCAGTCCCTCTCCTTCTATCGCTGATTCCCTGTGAGAAGAGACCAGCACCAACCTCTCTACAATGTACTTTCAAGCAGTTGTAGAGAGCAATGAGGTCTTCCCTCAGCCTCCTCTTCCTCCAACTGAACAGTCCCAGCTCCCTCAATGGTGTCTCATAAGATTGATTTTCCAGGTCCTTCCCCAGCTCCGTGTCCCTCCCCTGCACTCACTCCAGACCTCAGCCTGACTCATTCAGGCAGTTTCTGCTAATTCAAGACTCCCACCATCACGGTGTGAGGACATGAGGACCTAGCAGATACCTGGGGACCTCACAAAGTGGGATGGCAAGCAGGGCATGGGGAAGCCTACAGAGACACTGCTTGCTAGAAATGGTGTGGAGATTGGGATTTGCAAAAGCACAGTGCTGGTAATGGCCCTCTCTTGATGCCCCATCCCGCCCCGAGCAGCACTGGTCCCAGTCTGCCTCTGGGGCAGAGATGGGGCATCAAGCTGTGGAGGCACCCCAGATCCAATTCAGCCATTAAATAAGTGCAAAGCCTGGTGAGAGGCTCTGATTTCAGTTCAAGGAGAGCTGATTTCAATTTAGCTTAAAACAGCTCCCCCCTGACTCATATCCCGGCAGCCTGAGCTGGGTTTGCAGCAATTTAACAGTGTCCTTACGACCTTCCACACTGGCCAGACCAGCACCAGCTCAGATCTCACCTCCTGCTAACCCAACCCAACAATGCATCTAGCCAAGCTCTGCCCTGGACACTCCCTGCCCTGCCATAATCCCCCCCCCTCCCAAACTGTCCTTGGGCACCTCAGCAACAAGAAGCTACAGGAAGAGGGAGCAGAAGGTCCTCTGCCATGTAGCACCTGAGGGTCTTCCAGGGCAGCAGCTCCTGATGTGCTCCTCAGGTGGCCCCAGCACTGTCCCCAGTCCCACAGCTTGCCCCAGGAACACTCTGTTCCCTAGGTCATTGCTCCCACTGCCTGTTGCTAAGGGGCTGCCCAGCTGAGCCCGCTCACGCAGCCCCAGTTTGCACAAGAAGAGCTCCAGGCGCGGGTGTTTATCCCAGCAGAGGTGGCAAGAAGACAGCTCCAAGGCAGGGCTGGAGGGAAGGGGTTTGAAACCAACAGCAAAGCAACAGGCAGAGGCTGAAATACACCCACAGAAGGAGCATCTTGCATACCCCTCCTCACCCACGGCAGCATGTACAGCCCCCTGCCCATTGTGAGAGGGTATGTACAGCCCTGTGCACGCCATGTGAGGGTATGTACAGCCCCGTGCACACCATGAGAGGGTATGTACAGCCCCCTGCCCATTGTGAGAGGGTATGTACAGCCCTGTGCACACCATGTGAGGGTATGTACAGCCCCCTGCCCACTGTGAGAGGGTATGTACAGCCCTGTGCACGCCATGTGAGGGTATATACAGCCCCGTGCACACCATGAGAGGGTATGTACAGCCCCCTGCCCACTGTGAGAGGGTATGTACAGCCCCGTGCACACCCTGCAAGGGTATGTACAGCCCCGTGCACACTGTGCGAGGGTAGGTACAGCCGCATGCATGCTGTGTGAGGGTAAGTACAGCCCCCTACACACCATGTGAGGGGTATATACAGCTCCCTACACACCACGTGAGGGTATGTACAGCCCTCTGCACACTGTGCGAGAGTGGGTACAGCCCCATGCACACTGTGAGAGGGTATATACAGTCCCCTGCACATTGTGTGAGGGTATGTACAGCCCTGTGCACACTGTGTGAGGGTAGGTATAGCCCCCTACACACTGTGAGAGGGTATGTACAGCCCCTTGCACACCCTTGTTTTTGCTGTGCAATGGGCTGGAGGAGGATGGGTCCTCGCTGGCGCCATGGCAGGCACAGCTGAGCTCAACAAATGCCATTCGATAATTAATTGACCGCCTGTGCCATCAGCTGCCATTACCTAGGCCCAGCTTTGGCACCAGTCCACCCTTCCACACAGCCCACGCTGGCAACCCACACGGCGTGTTAACCCTTCATTACACCGCCTCCGGCCAGACAACACCACTGACTCCCTGGCACCATCAGAGCAAACTGGCATCACCGCTGAGCTCAGCTGTGCCCTGTGTGGGCAAGGCTGTCGGGCACTCAGGCAGCCATGCCCCTCCTGGCAACCTCCCAGCCCATTCAGTTGCTCCAGACCATTTCACAATGAGCCAGCAGTGTGCCCAGGTGGCCAAGAAGGCCACCAGCACCCTGGCCTGGATCAGGAACAGCGTTGCCAGCGGGAGTAGGGAAGTGATGGTGCCTCTGTACTGGGCACTGGTGAGGCCTCACCTCGAGTGCTGTGTTCAGTGCTGGGGCCCTCACCACAAGAAGGACATTGAGGGGCTGCTGTGTGTCCAGAGGAGAGCCACCAAGCTGGTGAGGGGTCTGGAGAGCAAGTCTTGTGAGGAGAGGCTGAGGGAACTGGGCATGTTTAGTCTGGAGAAGAGGAGGCTGAGGGGAGACCTCCTTGCCTTCTGCAATGACCTGCAATAAGGTCCGAGCTGAGAGCCTGGCAAACGCTTTGTTAAGAGGTTTTCCTGCTGTTTGAACAAAGCTGGCATCGCTGACAGTGTCGCTGCCTGAGCAAAGTAGCCCCAGGCAAGGGAAAGCCAATATGGAAAAGAGAATGTTTATTGAAGCCCCAGCATCCCTGCCCAGGCAGCCCCCCTGGAGGGAGAAGGAGCAGAGGGGACTGCAGAGCTGGGGGCTTGCATGACAGGAGATGGTCCCCGGGGGTGTTTCTGTGGATACAGAGGGAGAGGCAGGGATGGAGGCAGCAGGTATGAGGGGCTGGATCTGCCCCAAGCAGGGCTTCCCCCTCCTTCCCCAGACTGCCCCAGAGCCCAGCAGGAAGGCAGCTCTGGAGTGGGACCATGGGGCCCTGTGCACCCCATGGAAGTCTCTGGGCAGGATGTAACACCCCTGAGGACATTCTCTTCCACTCTCCCTTCAAGGCAACCTGGTCTAGGTAGTAAGGGCAGCCCACTCCAGAGCCTCTGATCTGCAGCCAGAGGGGAGGCTGTGGGGCTCACAGCACCTCTGTGCAGGCACAGCTCAGCTCAGCGAGGCCACCTCCACCCCAAATGGCCAGCACCTCCTCCTGTTAAACAGCAGTTAAACACCAGCTTCACCCCATGCGGTCTCAAGGCTTCTGCAAGGCAAAGCCAATTGACAGCATCCCAGAATGATAATGGGGTTGGAAGGGACCTCTGGAGATCATCCAGTCAAACCCCCTGCCAAAGCAGGACCACCCAGAGCAGGGCCCACAGGAACATGTCCAGGTGGGGTTTGAATGGCTCCAGAGATGGAGACTCCACCACCTCTCTAGTCAGCCTCTGCCAGGGCTCTGACACCCTCACAGCAAAGAAGTTCCTCCTTGTGTTTAGATGGAACTTTTTCTGTTCCAGTTTGTGCCCGTTTTCTCTTGTCCTGTCACTGGGCACCACTGGGAAAAGCCTGGCCCCATCCTCCTGACACCCACCCTTGAAGTATTTATAGGTGTTGGTCAGATCCCCCTCAGCCTTCTCTTCTCCAGACTCAACAGACCCAAGTCCCTCAGCCTTTCCTCATCACAGAGATGCTCCAGGCCCCTCAGCATCTCTGTAGCCCTACAGTTCCCTGTCACACTGCACGCTCCAGCTAAGACTCTCGGGTCATGTTCCCCTGCCCCACACCGGGCGCTCACTGAGACACGACAGCAGTAACCACCAGCACAACCACCCCAGAAGCAGCATCTCCCTGGGATGTCAGTGCCCCTCCAAACCCCACAGCAGCCCCACGAGCGAGCCCACACCACGGCCGGGCAAGGGTACCCTGCCGGCATAGAGAGTACTCACAGCCGCGACAGCGCCTGGTTGTTCTGGAAGAGGAGCTCGGGCAGGGTGTGGAGCTGGTTGCGGTTCAGCCGACTGCGAGGAAGGAGGAAAGGGTCAGGATCTCGAGGGTAGAGCAATCACACCCCCCCTGCAGCCCACCTGGCAGCTCTGGCTCACTCAGAGGGGCCATTAGAGCAGAGCATCCCGCTTGGCGAGGACACCCCTGTCCTGCTCATGGCACTCCCAGGCAAGGGCGACCAACAGGGCTTTAATAAACTTACTCACAATATTGTAATTACACGCAGACGGGACTCCAAGCTGTTAACTGCTGATTGCTGCTTAACCACGCAGTTAACCTGCTGCTCGAGCAGCTCCTCGGATGATTTGCTCGAGCAGCTCAGGATTTTTAAACTGCTGAGCTATTTTACTGAGTACTGGGCTGGAACTCACAGCTCTCTCGCCAACACACACGGGACACAGCTGATAACAGGGAGAGTGGTTTGTGTTTCACCTGCCCCTCACCTCAAAAGCATCAGAAAGGACTTTTAAGAGCTATAGAAAGAGAAATAGGTTTGCTTCCCACACTGTGAAATATTGCTGCTGTGCAGCAGAGGAGGTGTTTGAAGTCAGGCAGCAGCAGTACATGAGGGTTTAAGGCAAAAAGGAAAGGATGCTCTCTGTGACTAACTCTGGCAGCCCCACGCCAACCCGCCTCCACGCCCGGGCACTCACAGCCGCTCCAGCTCCTTCATGTCATCAAACGCCCCACGCTCCACCACGCTGATCTGGTTTTCCATCAGCTGCCTGCAGAGAGAAGGGGTCAGCTTTCTGGAAAGGTGGTCCCCAGCCCCAGCACCCCGTCTCACCAGCAGGGTCACCGATGCTCCTCCAGACCCAGGGCCACCGATGCTCCTCCAGACCCAGGGCCACCTCGCTCCCACCATCCCTTCCACACAGCTCAGCCTCCTTCTCCCCGCTCCCTCCCAGCTGGAAGCCCACCATGCTCAGCCCAACATGGATGAGCCACGCTAGCAGGTGCCCAAAAAAGGGCTCAGCATCATCTCTACCAGCCCCAGGAGGCTTCACAAGCCAAGCATGGAGCCCTCCAAGGTCAGGGCAGCTGGCCCTTCACTGGGAACTCACAGGACACGGAGCTGCTTCAGTCCAGCGAAGTCATTCTTGTTGATCCGTGTGATGTTGTTGCCATTGAGCTCCCTGAGGAGAGAATAGGCAGAGATTATCAAGGAAGTGCTCAGGAGGTGCCCGGGGCTGGGGCTTCCCAGGACTTCTGAAAAAGGGCTAAAGGACAGCAGTGGCCGCTATGTGTCTGTGCCCCTTGCTGGGAACAGCAGGTCTAGCCACTGGCTCCAGAGACAATCACAGAATCACAGAATCTCAGGGATTGGAAGGGACCTTGAAAGATCATCCAGTCCAATCCCCCTGCCAGAGCAGGAACACCCAGAGCAGGTCACACAGGAACGCCTCCAGGCGGGTTTGGAATGTCTCCAGAGAAGGAGACTCCACAACCTCCCTGGGCAGCCCCTGCCAGTGTTCCCTCACTCTCACTGGGAAGAAGTTTTTCCTCATATTTAAGTGGAACCTCCTCTGTTCCAGCTTGCACCCATTGCCCCTTGTCCTGTCATTGGATGTCACTGACAAGAGCCTGGCTCCATCCTCCTGACACTCACCCTTTCCATATTTATCAACATGAATGAGGTCACCCCTCAGTCTCCTCTTCTCCAAGCTCAAGAGACCCAGCTCCCTCAGCCTTTCCTCCTATGGGAGATGCTCCACTCCCTTCATCATCTTGGTAGCCCTGCCCTGGACTCTCTCCAGCAGTTCCCTGTCCTTCTGGAACCAAGGGGCTCAGAACCAGACACCATATTCCAGATGGGGTCTCACCAGAGTAGAGTAGAAGGGGAGGAGAACCTCTCGTGACCTACTAACCACCCCCTTCTAATCCACCCCAGGATGCCATTGGCCTTCTTGCCCTGGCGACTCTGCTGGGACACAAACCTGGAACCTTTGAATTAAAAGGGTGGAAGACAACCCTCATTTGTCAACCTGGTCAGAAGCATCTAAGCTGGCATCTTCCGTGGACCATAGAGAAGCAAGTGGCACAATCTGCCCGGCTCCCCCATCTCACTGTCCCTGTGCTGGATGCCCTCCTTGGGACAGAAGCCCCAGCCCCATCAGCAGCGCAATAAGCAGCCCAGCAACACCAGCAAGCTGCCTGACTGGATGCACATCATCCTGCTCTGGAAAAGCAGCAAACACCAGGTAGGGGCATCCCAAACACACAGAGCAGCTTAGGGAGGGCAGGGGTAATAAGAAAGTGAAGAACTGTCCCTCAGAAAAGCAGGACCCCTCTGAACACCCAGCTGGAGGTCACCCACACGCATCACAACCGATTCAGTGCTCAACACCTCACACCTTTCTCTGCCCCGTGCCACTTCGGAAACATCTGCCTGGAGAATAAGCCACATTTCAAGAGACACTTGTAGGGGACCAGCTGTTTCTCCTGGCATTGCTCCCACATGTAAAAGCCCTGGGCAAGCATGGGGACATCTCTCTTACACAGAAAGGCTGAGGGACTTGGGTCTTGTTGGTTTGGAGAAGACAAGACTGAGAGGGATCTGTTCAACACCCATAAATACTTCAAGGGTGGGTGTCAGGAGGATGGGGCCAGGCTTTTCCCAGTGGTGTCCAGAGACAGGACAAGAGGGAACAGGCACAAACTTGAACAGAAGAAGAAGTTCCATCTCAACCTGAGGAGGAAAGTCTTTGGTGTGAGGGTGTCAGAGCCCTGGCAGAGGCTGCCCAGAGAGGTGGTGGAGTCTCCATCTCTGGAGACATTCAACCCCCACCTGGACATGTTCCTGTGGGCCCTGCTCTGGGTGGCCCTGCTTTGGCAGGGGGTTGGACTGGACGATCTCCAAGAGGTCCCTTCCAACCCCATAGCATTCCAGGATTCTGTGACAGGCACACCAGCCAGAGGGCAGATGCCATCCCAGGTTGCTTGCCCTGCTGGGGGAAACAATGGCTCCTGTCCCACTCTCCTGCCCAGGCTCTGCTGAGCACCAGGGCAAGGTGTGCCCCACTGCTGGACCCACATGTGACAGGAGCTTGGCTCCCAACCTGCCAGCTACACCTCCCTGGCTCTCCCCCACCAGGGGAATATAGTTATAGGTAAATGCAGTAATTTAACTATGGTGGAAGATAAGCCCAAACAGGACAATAATAAAAATAAAAAATAATTAGATATTAATAATGCAGGTTTTAAGAGGAAGGAGTCTGTAAAATTCCATCATGAGGTGTTAGGATTAAATGCCATTCTGCTGCTGTAAAATATACACAAGAGAGATTTCTAGTCCCTGTTCCGTCCTTCTCATCCCGTTTTGCAAGCGAGGACTCACCTAGTGCTGTTGTGTCACCGGGTAACCAGTACAGATCCCCAGTCTAGCCAGTCCAAATTTTTTCTAGCTTTTCTTTAATGGTTGTGTGAGGGAAAATGTTAGTTTTGAGAACACAGGGAAGAAATATTCCTTTTGCTGGGAATTTGCTATTTTCCATTGCAAAAAAAACCCCAAACCCAATCAAGATGCATTATTCAGAGTCATTTTGACACGTACATGAGAGTTTCCTCTTTTGAAATGGAACAATGTACTTTATTTCATAGCATTCCAATACAACATTAAACTTCTCTTTCTTTTCTTGTTTTTTCCTGCTGTGTTATAGGTCCTGATTCCTATCAGCTTTTTCCTTGAAAGGGCCTTATAACCATTTCTCCCAGTGCAGGGAGCTTCTATAGTAAAATAGAATTTACCAATATGGTAAATTCTATGTAAACTGCAGGTTAATGTGACAGTCTGTGGACAGGGGGACAGCGGGATTCCATGCCTTCAGCTCTGCTAAATGAAGACATTACACAGGCCAAAATGCATTTTACAAAACAAAAACAAATAACCGACACCAAAACAAAAAACCACAAACCCTCCAAATCAATGTGGGGGAGTGGGGTGGGGTGTGGGTCTCTCCCCCCCCACCACTCTCTCCAGTGTTCCCCTGCTAGGATTATCCTGCTTTAAAGTACATTGAGCCGGGAGCTGCAGAGATTCCTGCCTCCCAGTCCCAGCTTTGCAGCACTTTTCCTCCTTAGGGGCTGCGAGCGCTGCAGGGAGAGACAGGGACTGTCAGCCCTTGGACTTAGGGCTTGCAGAGCTGGGGGTCCCCCAGGGCATTTCGTGTTTCTAGCCATGGGGACAGCTCTGCCTTGGGGACAGGGGATCCCTGGGGGCATGGGGAGGGCTCCCACACTGGAGACCTGCGCCAATGCCAATGCAGAAATAAAGAGGAAACAAACCGCGGGGGGGGGGCAGTGGAGGGAAGGACGAGCTGCTGGAGCCAGGACAGGACAGGGGGGAGGAAGGAGGGTGGCACGCAGGAGGGTGGCACACAGGAGCAGGTTGTGGTGCCTGGGTCAGGACCTCAGCACCCAGGGCTCCACAGCCCTCCCAAGCAGCGGGAGCGGGGATGCTCCATGTCACAGGAGAGGCTGAATCCAAAATCCATCATTCCCCATCTGGAACCAGAGCCTCCCTCCAGCGGGCTCCGAGGCCAGGAGAGAGGCCAAGGTCAGCAGCGGGGCCGGCCCCGGAGCCCCCCCAGCAGCGTGTAGGGCGCCGGGGACAGGCGGCGCAGCCGCGCACCCCGGGGTGCTGCCATTGTCCTGCTGAAACGGCTGATAATGGCTAATGAGTTCCAGCTCGCCATTATAGCCTCGTAATTACACCGCTATTCAGCAGCCGAGATTGCCGGGCTCCTGCCATTATCCAGCCGTGTGTGCCTGTGTTGGGAGGGAGGTGGGGAGAGCACGTTACTAGGACACAGATGAATGCAAGTGGGGAATGAATAGAGGTTCCCCAGCCCCGGCGATTAAACTGAAACCCACACTCGGGCTCTGCAGCCCCCCGGCTCCCCCCGGCTCCCCGCCTGGCCAGCCCACAGCCTGCACATCTGGCTCCCAGGGGATGGGGCTCCAACCCTGGGACCCCAACCCTGCCCCTCTCAAGGGGAGCAAAAACCCACGGCCAGGCTGTAAGTCCCAGCCACAAGGCGCTGGGGTGGGTCATGCATTTTGGGGACATCTGTCACTGCAGGAGGGGTGGCTTGGTACATGCAGATCATAGAATTGTCTGGGTTGGAAGGGACCTTTCAGACCATCTAGTCCCACCATCAGCCCAACTCTGATCAAACCCATCACTAACCCATGTCTCTCAGCACTGTGTCAACCCGGCTTTTCAATCCCTCCAGGGATGGGGCCTCAACCCCTGCCCTGGGCAGCCCAGCCCAAGGCTTCACAACCCTTTCCCTGTCAGAATCCTTCCTCATCTCCAACCTGAACCTCCCCTGGTGCAACTGGAGGCCGTTTCCTTTTGTCCCATGGCCTGTGACTTGGGAGAAGAGACCGACCTTTCCCGGCTCCCCCCTCCTTTCAGGGAGTTGGAGAGAGCGAGAAGGTCTCCCCTCAGCCTCCTTTTCTCCAGGCTGAACACCCCCAGCTCCCTCAGCCTCTCTTCAAAGGACTTCTTCTCCAGAGCCCTCACCAGCTCCGTTGCCCTTCTGTGGACCCACTCCAGCCCCTCAAGGTCTTTTTTTGTGGTGAGGGGCCCAAAACTGGGCCCAGCCCTCGAGGTGAGGCCTCACCAGTTCCCCATCCAGAAGAACAGTCACCTCCCAAGTCCTACTCCCCATGCTGTTCCTGACACAGGCCAAGATGCTGGTAGCCTTCTTGGCCACCTGGGCACACTGCTGGCTCGTGTTCAGCCCACAGTTGAACAACACCCCCAGGTCCTTTCCTGCCAGGCAGCTCCAGCCAGCCTAAACCCAAAGACTTTTCAGCACAAGGAGGCACAGACAGGATATGCCACCCTAGGGCAGTGCCTGGGGACATGCCATCTTGGGAGGCAACTCTGCTGCCCACCCAGGCTACAACAGCCTCTGCTCCCTGCCAGCTTGCTGAGCATCCTCAGGGTGCGCAGGGCAGTGTCCCAGGGACCCTTTGCAGCCCTGCTCCCCTGGGGACTGGCCCTGAGTGCTCCCTGACAACCGCTCTCAGCATCCCCCCTTGCCTTTGTTCGGGTAAATGATGGCCTTTGCAACCAAGATGGGAACGAACAGCAGGTAAAGCTTATTTATAAGGATGCTGAGGCAACACTGCTATTTAACTCCATGCCATTTTTTTTTCCCCTCTAAATCCCCTTCAGTTCCTCATGGAGATAAATTACAGTCTGCTGTGCCCAGAAAGCCGGATCCCCCGCTGCTCAGCTGCTCACCCGCTGCCTGCGTGCCCTTTCCTAGTGAAGCAAAACACCCTGCCCTGCCCCACACAGCACAGCTTCGGTGAGGGCTGATGCGTCTGGGGGGAGCTGCCTGGCAGATTGGTTGCATTTCTGGACTGTGATTTGAAAGCACAGAGGCCGGGCGTGCTCTTTCGCTGTTAATCCATAGGGTTTAATGCCAGAAAGCATCCTCGTGTTCATCCAGGCTGTCCTCCTCTGCTCCCCGAATCTCACACTGCCACTGGAAAGGCAGCAAGATTTCATTTTGCAGCCTTCCAAATTTCCCAATCCCACCACCACCTTCCGTTTCTCCCCGGGAAGAAGCAAGCCATTAAAACAAGGAGTCCCTTTGCTACTCTGCTTGCGGATCATCCCACTCCCAGCTGGGATGTCTGCGCTTCGGCAGGGTTCGTTAGACTGGATTTGCATAGTCTGGGTTTATATTTGGTTTCTAGCTTATTCTACTCCTGGGGTTGGAAGGGGGGTGGGGGTGGTTCTGATGCTTCTTTTCCCTTTGCGGGGTTTGCAGCCACACCAACTGGGTAACAACCTCCGAGAGCGCAAACGCGGAGAGGTAATTTATTAAACGCCGCCAACACGAGTGGTATTTCCCTGGGCACTGATTTATCAGGAGCTGGAAGGGAGAAGGAGCAGGCAGCACAGTCCCACTGCCTCTGCTCCCTTCCAGAACACCAGCCCTGGGGCACTGATTTATCAGGAGCTGGAAGGGAGAAGGAGCAGGCAGCGCAGTCCCACTGCCTCTGCTCCTTTCCAGAACACCAGCCCTGGGGCACGCACACACGGCTCCCGTCCTTGTGCTCAGAAATCCCCACTGCTCTGCTTCCCAGAACCACCGTTTAAAGGCTGCAGAGGGAAAGCTGGCAATGCACCACCCTGCATTTGCACCCACAAGAGGAGAAACGTGCCCCTGGCCCCATAAGTGCCAGCACGGGGTGGGTACACACAGTGCCCGGGTGGTGACAGCAGGGGCTGGTCTGTGCCAGCAACACCTGCAGCCAGCCATGCTCCTGTGGTCCCCACTCCGAGGGCTGACACGGCCCCGGTGCCTGGCATGGCACTGCCAGCAGTTGCATCCTTGGTGTGACACATCCCTCCCCTCCCTGGTCCCCACTGCCCCGCTGTTCCTGCCCTTGTCACAGAGCACCAGCCCTTAGGGACATGGCTTCTCTCTCAGTGGCTCCACAGCCTTCATCCCAGAGCCCTGACCCCAGCTGGAGCTGGCAGGGCCAGATAATAATCAGGGTAGCGCAGAAATGAAGGCTGCAAGGTCACACACCCCACAGCGGTACCTCTGCAGCCCTACATCAATCCTGACAGACACGTGAGTGGCTCCTTCAGGGACGGGGACCGACGTTCCTCCCTCTGTGCCCTGTTCCAGCAAGTCACTGATCCTGCCTCAAGGACCATTTCCAAAACTCTGATCTGAACCCCTCTTGCTGCAGATGAACCCCATCCCTGCCTGCCCCAACCACTGTGGTGCACAGAGCAGACTGCTCCCTTGCCACTGCAGGTCCCCTCTTCCAGTCCTGTTCCCTCTAACACACTCCCAGCCCCATGGGTGCAACCCTTCCTTGAGGTCTCCTTGCCTTGCAGGGTCAGGACCTACTTGGCTCCTGCTCCCAGCCCACGTCTGTGCTCTTGTGGTGGTTCCCTCCCACCAAACACCTTCCTCAAGTCTCCAGGCAACAGCATCCTTTTTGTCAGCCCATTCCTCCTGTTCCCCAAGCCTACTTTGAAATCTCAGCCTGCCCTCCAGCCCGCTTGCATCTCCCACAGCCTGGTGGCACCTGCGAATGTCACAAGCAGCTCATGTCCCATCACACAGACTGCTAATAGGAACACGGATGAGGCTCAGACCCCAGACTGACCCCTGCACTCAGCATTTGGGGGTGCTGAGTCCCAGAGCAGCTGCATCCTTTCATCCTATACTTTTAGAGCATTTTTTTCGAGTCCTCTCAAGATTTCACCCAGCTGCTTGAATGTAACTGAGTCCCAGCACAGGCTCACTGAGCTGCCCAATCCGGGAAAGAGCCCTTCCCAGTCCCTCCAGCATGGGCATGGAGGGGTACTCAATGCCTTTGCCAGCTCCCTGCAGCCCACAAGGGCACAGCCAGGTACTGACCCCATCCCCTCTGAGATGCAAGGCGGGTACAGGGTGCTGCTGCCCGCTGCTTGGGAAGAAGGCACTGGGTGCCCAAGCCCAGGGCTGATGCAGCCACACAGGGAGGCTCAGAACTCCTTCCCATCCCTGCCCTGACCAGACCCCTCAAGTAAGAGCAAGGGTGCTCATGGGGGCTTGACAAAACCCTTCTGGGGATGCCAGACACCTTGCCAGCGCCCACCCCACCAGATCCCTGCCAGCAGAGGAGAGCTCCGAGAACAGCTCTGTGCTCTCTGGGCTCATCTCGGAATAACTGCCCTTGGCCCACAGGGGACCCAACCCTGGGCACAGCACTACTCCCCCCCTACCCTGAGTGCTCTGGCAGCTTTTCTGAGGGACTAGAGCAGGTTAGCATCTCAATAAATTTTTAAGTGTTACAAACAGCATCGATTGGGCGAGTAACGGTGAGGCTCGGGAAGGCTTTCTGCTCTTCCCAACTCCTCTCTGGGGTGTTCATGCCACAGCCATTAGCTGCTCACAGTCAAGGAGTGTTTCCCGCTCCCCCGGCATCATGGTGTGTCACCTTCAGCTTACAAATAAATAAATAACCTCACTCCAACACAGTGTGAGAGAGAAAAGGCAGGAGGTTGTCTGTGTTTCATAAATGGGGAAACCGAGGCTCAGATTCACCTGGATACCCTTAAAATTGGGCTTTTTGTGCTGTGCTGATGAGCCTAGAGAGGAGTATGCCCTGGCTCCCCTGCTTCTCAGGGCAGGGTGGGCATCCCAGCCCTCGGGCTTTGTCCTGCCACAAGGTCCAATCATCCAACCCATCCAACCCATCTTCCTCAAGGGGCCCCCTTTGCTCTTCCTCCCTGGAGCAGCTCACAGTGGGTGCGGGAGGACAAGCACTCCCCAGCTGCTCGCTGGTGGGTTGCCAGCTCAACCCCAGGGTCTCCTGGAGCATTTTGAAGATGAAGCTTCCTCCCACCGAGAAATAGAAATACCCTGAGCCGGGAGCTGGTGTCTCTCCCACTCTCGGTGCCCGGGGCTGTTCCTTGGCTGCATCGCTTGAAAAATTAATCTTCCCTTTTTTCTGATCTTCTTCCTCCTGGCAGCCTCTCTCCCCCACAGGACACTTGCCTCCGCTATTTTGAGCAGCAAGTGCATCCAAAATGCACGCCAGGAAAGCAGATAACGCAGCACAGCTTCAGAGACCTGCCAGGGAGACCCGAGCCCGTCCCCGAGGGGGGACAGCCTGGGACCGATCCCACACCAACACCACGGGGAGGTTCCCTCCATCCCACCCCATTCCCTTCCCGCTCCCCAGCAAGCGCTGCAAACCTAACGACCAGGCTGCAAACCAGCCGCTCCCGCTGCCCACGCTGCGGATGGCAGCCTGGCACCCTGCAGCAGGAACACCTCTGCCCACTGCTGCTGTCACCAAAGCCACCCCTGGCTGCCCCTCCAGTGGGGACAGGGGACAGCTGCCGGAGGTGGCCTTGCAGCTACTCGTGCCAGGGAGCAGCTCTCTGGGTCTGACCCCCCCAGGGGTGTCATTTGCTGACACACAACAAGGTTTTATCACCTTTGGGGAAAAAAAACCCACGTGCAGAAACATTGCTTTGCCTTTCGGGTTTTCTGAAAGGTTATTTGGGCAGCGATAAAGATACAGGGGGTGCATCTGTGGCACCAAGGACCTCTGGAGTGGGCAGGGAAGCATGAAGGGCTCGGGTGCCAGACAAAGACAGGCTCCTTGGCTGCCCACCTCACCCTCCCGTGCATGCACACGTCCTGCTCCAGCACCCACCCACCTTGCCCACGCCAAACCGGCGCTGGGACGGAGGAAAAGCCCCTCCTAACACTTGGGTCATGGGCTCCTACATCTCTCCCTGGACGGGATACCCTTCCCCTGCCCACACCACCTCGGTGGCACCCTTTGCCCGCCCCCCAAGCTGCAGGCTCTGTGTGTCCCCCATGGCCAGGGGGGGTGTCTCTCCAGCGTTTGCATTTTATAGCCGCCTCGCTCTCCTGCTGGCCAGAGGCTCGGTGGGAAACAATGAAGTAGGGGGGCAGGAATCTCAGAGCAAATGCACCTCCCATTCGGAGGCAGCGGGAGGGTCTCTGTGCGTGCCTGGGCATGGGGGGGGCTGCCTTGCTCTGCAACCACTGCCACCCTGCCCAGCGCGCAGCCACGGCGGCCACGGCCTTTGAAGGGGCAGGAGAGACCTAGAGTTAAAGCCAGGAACGATTCCCCCTCCTGGCTCCCACCTCGGCGGTGAGGAATTGACCCAGAGTTAAAGCCAGGAACGATTCCCCCTCCTGGCTCCCACCTGGGCAGTGAGGAATTGCCGGCAGCACAACGCATCACCCCGCAGGAGCAAAGTGGCAGCACGTTTAGGGCAAAAATATCTATTTTAAAAGGATGCAATAAAACAGAGCCAGGGAAGGGTTTATAGGGAAGCAATTGCCGAGCGGGGTGAGAAGTGGTCACCAGAGGCCAATCCGCCTGGCTTTATTGCCTGTTACCGGTGACTTTTCCCAAGCAGGGGACAATAGATCCTCCGCTATCAGCCTCGGCTCTAGTCAATACAAACACGACATAGTTTTTTAAACTAATATTTTTCCAGCATGCAATTCCATGGAGAGCAAGAACGCAGCGTTACCATGGCAATATATAGACAGCATCTGCCTTGGACCTAGCTGAAGGGAGAAATTGGAATAGAATTGCAAATTTCATCTGTCCAGGAAGGCTCCCGAGGAAGCCGCTGCAGCGGGCAGAGCAGAGCGGGCCGGGCAAGCTGCCCTCCCCAGCCAGCCCGCACCCCCCCACCAGAGCCCAGCACCGCCTCTCCCTAGAGCCAAGGGCAGCGGGGCCAAGCACTGCCCTGGCTGCAAATAGGTCCCACATCCCACCCCAGAGCTCAGCAGAGTCTGCCTTCTCCCTCTCTGCCTCTGTGACCAGCCCGCTCAGCTGCAACCCTAACATTTTGCCCCGGGGCACCCCAGGAAGGGGAGAGGTTGGTCCCCTCCAGGTCCTTCCTGAGAACTAGTGTTCCCCAAAGCAGACACAGCGCAACGGCTGGCACCGAAGACGTCGGCGCTGCCGCCATACACCGGCCTCGCCGCTGCAAGACATTGTGCTTAACCAGCCGGGGGGAGACGGGTGGGCATGAATTAAACAGGCGCCCAACAAGAGCTCGCTGCCGTCATTTCGGCCGGGGAGGGTCAGGCACTGCACGAGCATTGCCTCAGGTGCAGCCCCCCCTGCCTTGCCATCAAGCTACCGGAGCCAAGGGCCAGGGCTCAGCACCCTCTGCACGCAGGGCAGGGCAGGGCAGGGCTGGCTGCAGGCTGGATGGGGCCGTGTTTCAGCACAGGCAAATCCCGAGCTGGGGAAACATGGCATAACAGGAGCCCCGTGCAAGTGCTGAGGGCAGGGACCCTGGGAGGAAGAAGAGGGAGCCAAGGGGGATGCAGTGATGGGGACCCCCACAGCCAGCTCTGCCGCCCCTGGGTAGGGGGAGAGGAGCACGGCACCCCCCAAGGGCAAGATGGGGAGTGCTTTGTCCTCCCACCACAGAGGAAGCAAAAGGGACGAGTGGGGCAATTCTCAGCTGAAAACTGCAGAAGCAGGAGGGGATGCTGCACTGTCAGCATCAATCCAGCCTCTGGGAGCAAAGAGGTGGCCTGGAAGCAGCTGTTTGACAGCAGGGGGAGAGGGACCCAGCTCCCCCCGCAACGGGGCAGTCTGCTCTTCAGAGGGGCTTCCAAAGGTAGCAAGAAAAGCAAGCAAACGGGGAAGGGATCTGTGCCCCTCTCCCACACAGCTCTCCTCCGGCACTGGAGAGCTGAGGGACTCCCTGGAGCAGGTAACACCCTGGTCCTGGAGGATTATCGTCCATCCTGCCTACATCCTGCCCACAGTGCCTCCAGGACCTGCTCTATCGCTCTTGCCAGAGGCGTAGGCAGGAGCCCAGCGCAGGCAGCCATGCAAAGCACCCAGGGATTTGTCTTCTTCCCCCCCTGCTGCAGCACGAGCCTCCCCACCAGGTGTCTGGTCTGGTCAGAGGTGTGGGGATGTAGGCTCTGCTCCGTGTTCATGTTGGGCTGCAGACTCGAAGGCACTGAGGGAGCAACATGCAGGGTGCAAGGGAAGAAGGGTCCCCTGTCCCTTCATGCAGTCACCACCACTGCTCCATCCCAGACGTGTCTCCAGCCTTTACCCTGCCCCAACAGCACAGCCTGTCACGAGGCAGACACCGTGAGACGTTCTCATGTTGCACCAGGGGAGGTTCAGGTTGGAGATGAGGAAGGATTCTGACAGGGAAAGGGTTGTGAAGCCTTGGCCTGGGCTGCCCAGGGCAGGGGTTGAGGCTCCATCCCTGGAGGGATTGAAAAGTTGGGTTGACCCAGTGCTGAGAGACATGGGTTAGTGATGGGTTTGATCAGAGTTGGGTTGATGGTGGGACTAGATGGTCTGAAAGGTCCCTTCCAACCCAGACAGTTCTATGATTCTAGGATTCAAGCAGCAGAAAAGATAATTTTCCTCCAGTTTGTGATTCCCCAAAGTTGCAGTGACTGAGAGGTCTCCCCTCAGCCGCCTTTTCTCCAGGCTGAACACCCCCAGTTCCCTCAGCCTCTCCTCAAAGGACTTCTCCAGAGCCCTCACCAGCTCTGTTGCCCTACTCTGGACCCACTCCAACAGGGTAGCAGTCACAGCAGACAGCTATTTCTCGGTACTAACAGATTATTCACATAGAACTAGATGAAGTTGGATAAAATGCCAAATAAAGACAATATGCAGGGCTTCGGGTAGGTTTTGTATCAGCTCCCTCATGAAGATCTAATCCTAGCACTGAAGATGTAAAAGGAACAAAGGTGAGAAATAAACGAGGAGTCAGAAAGGTAAGATTTGATGCCCCCAGTGCATCAGGGACACACAAGAGGCGGCCAGCGACACCACTACTTATCGGCACCGTGGGACGCACAGTGAGGTCAACATGGCTCAGGCAGCACATCCCTGGGGCTTGGGGGAAGAGCTGGGCAGTGGAAAGGTCCTGCTGCCTTCCCAAAGAAAGCCAGCCCCTGGAGACAGCGGGTCCCGAGCCCAGCCCTGCTGCAGGCTCCCCGGTGTTTGCTAGCTGACCCTGCTCTGCCAAGCGGTGCGAAGTTGGAGACCGGGAGGCTGCAGCCTCTTTACAGGGAGCTCAAGGCTCACTTAGGAGCTGTTAGTGCAGGAATTCACTGCTCAGAGACAGACCTGCTCTGCACAGACACCCTCAAGCACCTGCAGAGGCGTGCAAGGCAGCGGGAAGTAGTTATCCAGCAGACAACACCCACGAGAGAGCAGCACGGCTAGCTCAGCCCAAGCCAGCAGATCCAGCACCGGCAGCTGCGTGAATAGATGGAAAACCCACTGTGGCCAAGCAGGATGGCCAGGGAGGACTGGGTCAGCAGAGGCAGAGCATGGGACAGCAAGCAGGACCTGCTGCTGGAGGGGAAGGGATGTCCTGCAGGGTGGGAGCGAGACACCCACCCAAGGGCATCCTCCACCAGCGCCCTCCAGCATCCTCTCCTCTGGAGATGTCTCCTCTCTGCCCAGTGGGTAGAGGCAGGGTCTCACCACTCACATTCCCCCAGCACCCTGCACCAGGGTGTGTGGAGAGCAGATGCTATGAAAGCCCACCAATGCTCCCCCAGTCAGAAAGTGGTGGGGGAAGGAGGGGCAGAAAATGCTGGTGCAGGCTCTGCTCAAACCTTCCCCCCTGACCCTGGGCAGGGAGGAAAGGGGAAGCCTGTCCCAGAGCTCCCAGACTGGCTCTCAGAGACTGCAGCTCAGCAGCCTGGTTGCCGTGCCAGGTAATCACCATTTGTACGAGGGTAATTATGGTGGGAGAAGAGAAAATTCGACTACAGTGGTGTCCCACAGAGCTCCCAGCGCTGCATGCTGGCTGCAGCCCAGGGGGCTGCCGGGCTGCCTGCAGTCCCTGCCTGCGGGGTCCCTCCCCAGCCGCAGGCAAAGGGCACATTCCCTTTACTCCAGTATCCGTAGGCAGTGCAGCAGAGGGGCAGGAGCAGCGTGAGTGTCCCGGGACACATCCCACCCTGCAGAGGCAGCACCCCGATGCACTTCCCTGCACTACAATGGGGGCGTTGGGACAGGCGGGTGCCAAGGCTAGGGCTGATGGGGGGGATAAGGGGGGTCCACCACAGGATTATCAGCCCCTGGGATGGAGCACCCACTACCCCTGAGCAGAGGCGAGGAGCTGGGGACAGCCTTGCTCTCCTGTCACAACTGGGGACCCATCACCAGCAGCAGGTTAGACACATTCAGCTCACACACACGCCTCTCCCCAGAGCATGGACCCGTTGCAGCTGCAGGACTCTGGAGCCAGGAGACCTCTCCAGGGGTACCCTGCTTGGGGGAGCTCAGCCAGGGTGACAGGACCCCCACAGCCAGCAGGAGCATGACTGTGTTTATGGGGTCCAGCTGAGAGACATGGGAACCACATCTGGGGATGTGGTAGGGGCTTTGATGAGCAGGGAGATGCAGACTGGGAGGGCTGGGGGAGCTCTGTGCATGGTTGGAGGTCGGTCACACCAGGGGTTCCCAAAGGGACAGCGGGAGAATGGGACCTGATCCCCAGCACAATGGCCCCAGAGGGGGTCCTCAGGGACAAAGGGGTGCCCAGCACGGGTAGGGGCTCAGAGGGGTGGGATCCCACGGGCAATCCCTCCAGCTGTGTGACAAGTCACAGCAGGGGCTGCCACACATCTGCCTGTGGCCATGTGCTATGGGGTGTGCAGCCACTCCATATGCAGCCCAGTGTAAATGCCTCCCCTGGAGCAACCCACCCCTTCGGGCACAGCTCTCATCCCAACCCCGCTCCCCTGTCCTTGCACACACACACTGGCACGAGCAGGCTCTTGCACACCCATGCAGGACCCCTTGCACATCCCTCCCACAGACGAAGGGTTGCACACACACCCTGCCCCAGTGGGCTCCCGCACACACACTGCTGAGCTGGTACACGCACACCCACCCACCGCTGAACGGGCTGCTACACATGTGCCCCCCCGGCCACGTCCTTTGCACACACAGCTTTTGGACAGGCTTTTGCACATGTTCGTCCCTCCCTTTGCATTTGCACAAGTACTCCCCCAACAGCCCTACACACCCCCCTCGGACGGGCGCTTGCACACACACACACACACAGAGCCTCCAGCCCACCCACCCCACGCACAGCCTCTTGCACACGCATCCCCCCGACGGGCTCCCGCACAGCCTCTTCAACACGCACTCGCCCTCCTCTGGGTACTTCCCCGCACTCCCCACACGCTTCCCAACACCCGCCAGCCCGGGGGATGAGCCCTGGGTGGTCGCCCCCACACACACACACCCCGCCGCCGGCGCCGGTCGGGACAAAGCCCGGCGGTACTTACAGCCGCTCGGTGCCCCGGGGGATGCTCTTGGGCACGGCGCGCAGGGCCGTTCCGTGACAGTCCACCGTGGTGCCGCTGCAGGCGCAGAGCGGGGGACAGGCGACGGCACGGCCCCGGTACAGCGCGGCGAAAGCCAGCAGCCAGGCGACGGNGGCACCCCGAGCCGTCGGTGGGCTCTGCACCGCTCTGTTCCCCCCCCCACCGGCCAACGAGACAGCCGACTCACCGCTGTTCGGTGGGTGCGGGATGGCGGGGTGCAGCCGGGGGGCGGGGAGCGTGCGGGCAGAGGTACACCCGGGGGTTAGGAGAGACCCCCCCGCGAACCCCACGGCAGCAGCAGAGCGTTCTCACCTCTCCTCGGGGGGTGCCGAAAGGTTTCTCATCTCCGGTGTGTTCCAGGCGCCCCTGCTCCGGCTCCCACCCTGCAGCCTAGAGCCCCATCCCCATCATCCAGAGTCCGGGGGGGGGGAGACACAGGAACCCGATAACCCACGGGCTGGCACTGGTCAGCCAGGGTGATACCCAGTCTGGTGATGGGGACCCTGTGGCCAAGCACCCCCGACGTGCAGGAGGCACCTGGGGACTCACCTCGGCTCTTCTCTTTGCACCACACTCTCCTTCGGGACAGCAAGTCCCAAAGTCTGGGCTGTGACATGAGCTACATCCTTTCCTGCTCCAGGAGAGCATCTAAAGAAAGTAGCCACCATCTCTTTGTGGCCACTGGGAAAAAAAGAGGCAAAATACACCTATTTTGATGCAAAAAAGAAGTGAAGCCAAGAAACCCCCTGAGCTTGGCTGCAAGCGGGGACGTCTCAGAAACGGGAGCATTATACTCATTTTACCACATCCCATTTTCTCCCCCAGAGTCTGCCAACCTAAAGCAGCAAGGGGTTACCCCGGGGGGGGCAGTCACCTATTTTTTTAGTGACACCCAAAACGCTTTGATAACCACCCACCCCCCCCGCCCCGGCCACTGGCGCCGGNGCTGAGCGAGTCTGTAAGAAAAGCAGCAGGAGCCTCCTTCCAGGTGGCTGGAAGAGCCCTGAGCGCTGGCAGCAACCACTGCCAACGTCCAAATGTCCTCCTCGGAGAGGAAACCTATGGAAGAAGAGGAGGTGGGAGCCCATTGCATCCCTCCAGCAGCGTGAGGAGAGGCGTGTGGGTACGGACACCCCACACCGCACTCGTTCCCTCAGCTGGGAGGGTATTTGCAGGGACAGCAGCAGGTCCCAGGGGCAGCGGGGCTTCCTCAATCGGTGCCCCTTAAGTCAGCGGGCCCTGGGTATGGAGCTCCATAGTGAGGGTAGGAGGAAGGTGTTTCCCTCCAGCGAAGGCCACCTCGCACACTCACACCCAGGGCTGCACCAGCTTGGCCCAGATCAGCAGCCCTTTCCCATCCCCAATGCAGGCTCCCATCATCTGTCTGCATTTCCGTGACATCTCCTTCCTCTGGCCCCAGTCCCGGGAGGAAGCCGTGCCTGAGAGGGATGAAAGGGGTTTGTTCCTCGTTGCTACCCAGCAGCCCTGACAGTGAGGAAGATGAGCTGCTTCCCAGGACTCTGGGAGCCAACCCCTGGTTGGCAGGGCTTCGGCAGAGGTGGCCCCACAGCCCGCCCTGGGGCTCCCAGGGGGACCCTGGTGGTGGTGGCACCACAGAGCGCCCTAAGGGGCCCTGTGCCAAAACCTTGGCTGGATTTCTGGGGGTGAAGTATGTTTCCTCACAGCTCAGCGCTCCCCAAAGCGGCTGCTGCTGGTGTGGTACCAGTGCCTCCCTTCCCTCCCTCCTAAAGTCCCCCTTGGCCAGCAGAGCAGAGTCAGGACCCTAACCTGCCCTTTACCTCTGGCGCTGGCAGGGGGGCAGGAGTGGGATGAGGGGTCTTGTTTCCTCCTTTTTGCAGGGACTTGCCTCAGGCAAATCCTTGTGATTTGCAGAATAAATAGGCTCCCTCCGTCTGTGTGTCCAGCTGCAGAAACACGGCGTTGCTTTACAGCTGGGGCTGTGGGCTCGGCAGAGGGAGTAGCTGGTGGGGGCCTGCCTGGAGGCCACCATCGCCTCCCCCAGCTCCAGTGGGACTCCAGGGGCTGGGAAGCTGAAAACCCCACTTCAGGCCAACATCCACATTTTCTCCTGGGGGTACCTCGACTCCTGCTCTCCTGGGGGGGCGCTTCTTGCAACCTCCCACCGCGCAGCCAGAGCCCCGTGCCCCAGAGCATCCCGCTGCACTGGGCCACCACCAACCCTTCTGCAGCCGCTCCGGTGGGAAAAGCAGACCCTTTCCAGGGCTACCAACATGGCAAGGGCCGAGCCAGCCTAGGGAGGCAGGAGGGCAGGGCGGGGTGACAGGCTGTGCACCAAGACCACCCCCCCCGTCCCACCCCATAGCACATTAGGGGTGATCCCCAGTCATCCCAGTGTCCCACACGGGGTGATGTGGGACGTGGAGCACAGCAGCTGCCTGGGAAGGGCCCGGGGTGTCTCTGAATATGGATGAGGAGCAGGGAGGAAAACAAAATCCAAACTTTTCTTTACTGGGGGAGGCCTGGTCCTGCCGTCTGCCACCGGGATTTGGGCCAAACTGCTTGATAGATAGAGAGACCATCTGGATCGTCTGATGGGCTCTGGGTTTGGTTAAAATGAAGCAGAAGCTTTTCTCCCTTTTTTTTTTTGCAGGAGGGTTTCCATGGGAAGATCCGGGGCAGGGTTCCAGGGTACGCGCCAGACCTGTCGCGCAAAGAGATGCGAAGCAGCTACAAAACTTCAAACAAAAATTGCTGCCAGTTTTAAGTCAAGCCCCCCCCCCAGGGCAGCATCAAGGCACTCCCACCCACCCCAGGACGGGCCACAGCCCACCCCTGTTACATCTCTCTCCATCGGGATGCTGCCGGGTCCCCCCACTGGAGCTGCTGGTGGCCAACGGCACCTTGGAGGCAGTGGTGTGCGCTGGGGAGGAGGTGGTGTGTCCCAGCCCATTCAAACGGTGCTTGGAAGCAATGCCATGGTTGTCACTTGTCCCCAGCAGCACTCAGCCCTTCTCTGGGCAGGACCAGGCACTGCTGCAGAGCAGGAGCATTCAAAACGCAGGCAATAGCGTGCATACACGGTGCCTGCTCTGACTCCCTGGCTGAGAGCATCACTAACAGCAGGATATGGCTCCCCTTGCACCAGGGGGGGGTTCAAACCCTTCCTCCTACCAGCAGCACCAGTAAAAACACACCTGGTTTGGGAGACTCAGCTGGAGACATGTAGGGAGCAGAGTGGTCGTGACCCCTCCAGCTGCCCGGTCCCCCCCCGAGACCCCAGGCAACATGGGCTGCTGGGCTGTCCCTCCACTGGCCAGGGCCACCACCTCTGTCACACGCCCTGGTCGGCCCAGCTCGTGCTGGGAGGCCAGGCTGCCTTTGTCCCACTGGACACGCTCAGTTTCGGAGAGCAAGGCATTGTGTGGGAGCAGGCTGGCGTGTCGGCCCCGTTAGGGCACCTGTTGGGCTTGTGCAGCCTGACAGTGCCCTTGATGGGTCTATTATGGAGGGGCTCAGGCAGCCGGAGCCCCCTGGGATCACAGTAAATCTCATCCTGGTTACGGCAGCGGCGGAGGGCAGGGCTGGGCTGAGCTCTCTCTGGTGCCTCCCCAGGGACCAGCCCTGGCTGGCTGGCACGCAGCGACAGCAGCGCCCCGCAATCAGGGCCAGCGTCGCCCTGCAGACTGCCAGCATCGCCCCGCAAACGCTGCCAGCGTTGCCCCATGAAGGTGGCCAGCATCACCCTCTCCACACTGCCAGCATCACCCTCCCAATGCTGCCAGCATCACCCTGCAAACGCTGCCAGCGTTGCCCTGCGAACACCATCAGTGTTACCCCGCGGGCACGGCCAGCGTCACCCCCTGAACACCACCAGTGTCACCCTGCAAACATGCCCCACTGACTGCAGGAGATGGCAGAGCTCCACTGCTGGGGGACCTCCACGCTGGGACCCAGGGAAAGGAACGTCAGGTCCTCTGGGATTGATGTGGGAGATGCTGAAGCTCCCAAGCAGGAGGACTTGGCCCCAGTCTCGCCCAACTGGGACCATCTGGGCCAGGGGAGCCCAGCCTGCCCCACTGCCGTGAGCAATTGCAGAGCAAGCCAGCCCTGCTTCGTGGTGTGAGCACCCTGGGGTCCCGAAAGCGGCTCCTAGCCCCCCGAGGGAAACACTTGCACCCAGCAGCCCCGATGCAGATGGAGAGACGCCGCTCCCAGGGCTGGACACACAGAGCTGGGGAGCTCTGCAGCGTGGCAGGAGCTGGTTTGAATCAGCCTCAGGGGAGGGGGGGGGTTGTGAAGCTCCTCGCACACGGAGACACTATTGTTGGTGCAGCAGGGGCCGGGGCACGGGGGAGGGCCCAGATGCAGCGACTGCTCCCCATCCACGCTGCCGTGCACACACACGCTCCCCCACGGGCTCTGCCCGCAGCCACCCACGAACCCTCCTCGCTGGAGATGCATCAGAGGAATAATTTAGTGTTTAATTGACTAACTTGCCACTTGCTGCTGCCAGGCATGGCCAATGTGCTTCTCCGTGGTGCCATAAACCCCTGCACCCAGCGGATGATGGTGGCTGCGGGGTGAGCAGAGACACTGGGCTTTGGATTTGGAGATATAGGTCTTGTTCCCACCAAGTCCAAATTCCCACCAAGTCAACCCTTGTGCTTTTCTACAAGTCCCATTGCACTGACACCCCTGAGCTGGGACACCACCGCAGCCGAGGGGTAAGGAGGGTCTCAGAGAGATGGAGGAGGGAGGCAGCAGCTGATTTTATTAATGAAGGTGCCCTGGGTGCAGATGAGTTGCCTCTCCTCCTTATTTATGGCTAGCTGCTGGCTGGATCCATGCCAGGATGTGATCAATAAGCTCTGTGCCCGCTTGGCCTCAAGAGTTTCCATGGTCACAGGTGGCTTTTCTGTTCCTTGCTGGTCCCACTGCTGGGAGCGTGGGTCAGCCTTACCCTCACTCTTCCTCCCCCAGCCCTTCCAGAGCTCTAAGATACTGCAGGCTGGAAGAAAGTCAGATGCTGCACAGCATGGGGCAGGGAGGTTGGTTCCAGTCCCACTTTGCCTCCATCCCACCCCAATTCCCCTGTTGTAGAGGAGGCACTTTCAGGATGCAGCTGCTGCAGGAATGAGCAGCAGCCCCAGGGCTATGAGCCCGGGTGACTGGCTACCAAGAGCTGGCTGCGAAGGATGGCAAGAGGATGCCGAAAATAACATGATGGAGAGGGAACAGGTTTAGCTTGGCCTTGGAAGAGCTCTGCTCAGCCTCAGATCCTAGAATCCTAATCATTCAGGTTGGAAGAGACCCTTGGGATCATCCAGTCCAACCATCAGCCCTACTCTACAAAGTCCCCCCTACACTAGATCTCTCAACACCACATCTAATCTGCTCTTAAACACAGTCAGGGAGGGTGACTCCACCACCTCCCTGGGCAGCTGATTCCACTGACTGACCACTCTCTCTGTGAAAAATTTTTTCCTAATGTCCAGCCTAACCCTACCCTGCTGCAGCTTGCAGCCATTCCCTCTTGTCCTGTCGCTCATTGCCCGTGAGAAGAGACCAGCACCAACCTCTCTGCAATGCCCTTTCAAGCAGTTGTAGAGAGGGATGAGGTCTCCCCTCAGCCTCCTCTTCCTCCAACTCAACAGTCCCAGCTCCCTCAATGGCTCCTCATGAGATTGATTCTCCAGGCCCTTCCCCAGCTCCGTGTCCCTCCTCTGCACTCGCT
Source organism: Jacana jacana (assembly GCA_013400555.1). NCBI lineage: Eukaryota > Metazoa > Chordata > Aves > Charadriiformes > Jacanidae > Jacana > Jacana jacana. Next base: position 201,169 of record VZTM01019007.1, read on the forward strand.
CCAGCCCCTCCAGATCTCTCTCCTGCTGAGGTGCCCAGAACTGGACACCAGACTCAAGGGGTGGCCTCCCCAGTGCTGAGTACAGAGGGACAATCATCTTCCTGCTTCTGCTGGTCACACCGTTTCTGATACAAGCCAGGATGCCCTTGGCCTTCTTGGCCACCTGGGCACACTGCTGGCTCATGTTCAGCCGCTTGTCACCCAGCACCCCCAGGTCCCTTTCTGCCAGGCAGCTCCAGCCACACTGCCCCAAGCCTGTAGCCATCCATGGGGTTGGTGTGGCCCAAGTGCAGGACCTGGCACTTGGCTTTGTTGAAGCCCATGCCATTAACATTGGCCCATAGATCCAATCTATCCCAGTCCCTCTGCAGAGCTTCCCTGTCCTCATGCAGATCTACACTCCCACCCAACTTAGTGTCATCTGCAAACTCACTGATGGTGCTCTCTATATCCTTGTTGAGATCGTCAATAAAGATATCCAAAACCAAATGGTCCCTGAGGAACACCACTGGTGACTGGCCACCAGCTGGATTGAACTCCATCGAGCACCACTCTTTGGGACCGTCCTTTGGTCCCAGATGTGGGCAGGGACTCTCATGGGAGCCTCAGGGCCGTGCTGGGGGCTACCTGCAGAGCTGGTTTATGTCCTTTCTAAGAGGGCATCCCTCCTCAGCCCCTTCCAACAGCCTTCTGAGTGCTATTTGATAGCCCCTACCCACCTCCTCCAGCCCCAGCACATCTGGCCCTGGCCCATTGCCACCACCCCCCCAAAAAATACCGTGGGACAGGCAGGGGGGGTCCCATCCTGGAGTGTGTGCTGCCAGCCCCCTCTTGTGCTGCTGCTGCAGAACACCCTTGGCAAGGCACTACGGAGCCAGAGGCTTTTGTGCAAGAGGTTGTGGAGATCTTTGCTCCCCATGGGCGGGAGGACGGGCAGGCAGCCGGCTCAGGAGCAAAAGCTCC
>VZTM01019007.1:202212-227594 GCA_013400555.1 Jacana jacana
CCTGAGCCGGCTGCCTGCCCGTCCTCCCGCCCATGGGGAGCAAGGCTCTGTCTTTGGAAGCCAAAAGGTTGGAAGAAACAAGCCCTAAACCAACCTCAGGCCAACCCAGAGGTCAACTGCACCCAGTTACCCACAGGGTTTCACCCTCCATTCATCCCGATTCTCAGCCCCAGCAGCACAGGAGCTTCAGCCAGAAGCAAAGAGGGTGGAAGAGGGACTCAGGTCCTTCCCTCTAATGCCAAAGGAGCCAGGTCAGGCTGGTTGAGCTTGGGAGAGGAGCCCAGTTTAATCTGGGAGAGATGGGACTGGGGAGGGGAGCACAGTAGTGGTCCCTCCAGCTGGGACATGGCAGGGAAGGGGAAGCTCCACTCCCTCTGACCCAACCTGGAATCAGCACCTTCAAGACTAGATGCTTCCCCAGCACCAAAGCTCACCCTGTGAGGTCCCAGCTGGTGATGCAGCTTCTCCTTGCACCAAGGTGCACCAAGGCACAGGAGCCCAGAAACAATCCTGACCCAAACTGGAATCAGCACCTCAAAGACTGGTGCTGGGAAGCATCTGAACCTCACCCCGTGAGGTCCCAGCTGGTGACACAGCTTCTCCTTGCACCAAGAGGATGCACCAAGGCACAGGAGCACTGGGAAGCATCTGAACCTCACTCCATGAGGTCTCAGCTGGTGATGCAGCTTCTCCTTGCATCAAAACAGAGGTGCCAGGAGGCCAGAAACAAGCCCAGCGCATTCCTCACACGTGGAAGAATTTTTGTTCCTTCCCAGGAACAAAAGCTGGGCTGGAGCAGGATGGGGCCAGAGAGCTGGTACCAGCAGAGGTTCCTCCCAGGTCCCCAGCACCAGCGTGGGACCCAGCATGGAGATCTCAGCACCTACGTGCCTGCACGATTTATGAGCTCCAGCACGAAACCCTCGCTGAGGGGATGAGCAAACAGAGCTAAACGTGGTAATTTATTCACTCCATGAAAAAATATTAGTTAATCCAAGCCAATGAGATGGTGCAGCACGCTAACTGGTCTGACTGGTGCCAACATCTATCGCTAGCAGTACTCATGGGTTCTGTCTACCCTGTTGCCCCAGGCAGTGAGACGCAGCAGCAGCATGACAGCTCCCAGCCACACATGATAATTGCAGAGAGGAAATACATCTTATTTAAACTCCAAACCGGGGCAGAACGGCTTAAAAATATATAGATATACATAAAAAAAAAACCAGGACAACTTGCAAAGATGGATTTCGACAGCAGAGCCGCTCCCCAGAACTCCTTTGCAAGCCTGTGCTCTGCTGTCTGAGATGAAAGCTGTTTGATGGAACGAGGGATGAGCCTTGGGTGTCAGTTTTGTGGGGCCACCACCGCACAGGGACACCAACAGGCCAAGGCAACCACACCAAAAGCGGAGCCGCCTCCCTCCAAAACTCACCCGGCAACTGGGACCAGTGCCCGCCCTTCCGTGTGCAGCCACCACCCAGTGCTGGGGCTTCAGGGCCTAAAAGGTGTTCATTTTTGAAATGAGGCAGTAACAAAGGTGTCACTTTGAACCAGAGCTCATCAGGGAGGCGATATTTGGGTTCGCAGTATTCGGAAGAGCCATCGGGAGGTTTTTCCTGCATCCTTTTGTTTAACATTTTTAAGACCAGGGGTGTCTCTATGGACGCCCCACGTCCCCTTTCAAGCACACGGGGACCCATTCCCTCCCGGTTCCCTCCCGGTTCCCCTCTGTTCCCCGGGGACCCATGGGTCCCACGCCGCTCGGGGCTCACCCTGCAGGGAAGCAGCGCTGCTTTCAGACCCCGCGTCCCCGCCTGCTTCTCTCCGGTTTGTTTTTCAACCGCGGGGGGAGAGGATGTTAATGAGCGTCTGAGCCACGGCAGGCAAGCCCAGGGCATTTCAAACGTGGAGGAACTTCACAGAGAGATCATCTGCATAAAATCTGAGACGCCATTATTAAGAAGGAGGGGAAGAAAACGCAAGCAGAAATCATCCTCCCTCGGCAGCCGAGAGAAGAATGGTTCTACAGAGGAAAAATGTATTCATTTGATCCATTATTTATATAAAGTGCTCTTTGTAAACCTGGCTTCCCATCACCCTGGATGACAGCAAGGGGAAGACAGGGAAAGAAGAGATCCAACTTCATACCTCCAAGGGAAACACAGCCTGCCGGGGGAAGCCTGCATCACACCAGGCTCCCAGAGAGGGAAGCAGCCCCCGTGCCATGGGAGGGCAGTGCCACCCCTGCAGGCAGGCAGCGCCTCACCAAGGACCCCCTGTGCTTAAGGGCAGGAGCCCTGGGGGTTCTAAGGAGACACTTCCATCCTTTTAAAGGTGGATGCACCACCAAGTCCTCGCTGTCCAATGAAACTGCTTAAGCCACTGAGCAAGCCCACTAAAAATAAAAGCATTTAATGTGGGGTTTTCACATGAACACAAAGGCAACAGTCTGAAAGGGTACACACATGGCATATATAAATAAAGACAAAGATTAAAAATGCTTTGGAAATGATAGACTCCGGGAACAGTTAGTGGCTGCTCTGGGAGGAAACCTCCTTCCGAGTCATTGCACAGGGCAGACAAACGAGACACATCCAAGCGTAACTAAAACTCCCCCTCTCCTGTGAGACAGTGTGAACACGGTGGAACTGCAAAAGCCAAGGGTCCTGGAGGCACAACCCGTCAGCTACCACCATCCTCAGCACAGGGAGGGCAGCCCAGGGCACTGAGCCCCTCTGGGGACTGCCCCCTCTGAGGACAGCCCCTGCCCCTTTGGCAGGGGAGAGGTACAGAACACCAGGCTGATGCCCCATAGATAATTTCTGTTAGAGCTAAGCAGTTCTCAGCTGTGCCAGAAGCCAGAGCCCCTGAGCTATAGCCACCAGTAAGGGGGGGACAAGGGAGAGCAGAGTTATGTTCCTCTTATCTACAGGGCAGCAGTGTATTTAGCCTTAGGACCAGGATTGCCTTGCCAAGCAGACACCAAACCAGACAAACACGCCCCAGTGAGGCGCAACAGGGAGGGGAGGGATGGGATGAACACCAGCTTCACCCAGTAACTGCCCCCGGTACCAGTAAGAGCAGATGTAGCAGGACCAGACCCAGTTCTCCCCGTGCTGCTGCTCGACCTCCGGCTCTGCCTCAGAAGCGCAGCCGAGATCCCCAGGTCTGTGCTAAGGGCAGGGTGGGAGTGCAGTCAGCAAAACAGGCTGTGTGCCCTTCGGAGAGGAGCACTTGGACAGCTTCACCCTCCGGAGGGAACGGTCACAGACACATCCACAAAAGCACATACTGCTACCCCAGCAAACAGCCTCTGCCCTTCCTCACAGCATCCTCCCCTGCCCAGTCCCTGGAGAAACACAGCTCGCTCTTCACTGCAACAGAGGCTCCTAACACCAGCAGCTCCCAACTCACACATCTGCAGCCCCACTGCTCCCTGCCTTTTCACGGCAGCTCCTCCAATTTGGGGTCAGACTGGGGACAGGCACCCCTGCTAAATTACCAGGAACGTCCCTGTAGATGGAGCAGCATGAGGAACAGAGCTTTGTAGCTTGAAAAGAAAAAAAACAACAAAAACCCACCAAACCAAGAAACCCCACATTAAAACAATCCTGACAAATTCCAGTTAAGCTGCACTGGGCTCCGTTTTGACAGCTCCAGCCAGTTGGGCTGAAGTCCCCGCTCACATCCCCATACTCACACCTCCTGCCACCAGTTGTCTCAGAAAGCTGTCAAGGACAAAGCTCTAACTCCTGGCAGCTGCTGGTTCTTAAAGATTAGAAGACAATTATAATTGGATTCCAGAGATTATTTGCTTCGCGGGGAAGGGCTGGGAAGTGTTTAGATGGTTCCCCAGCTGATTAAATCTTTATTTCACAGTGGTTACCCTGTGTGTTTCCCATCCTGGAGTGCTTGCAGACAGGTACTTGGCAAGATTGGCTTATTGCAGCACTTTAGCTTAACAAGACAGCTGACACTGGCCAGCTGTGATGGTGGTGGTTTATCCCGTATCTAGATGGTTTCATCTTGTTTCTGCAGCTCAGGCCAAAGAGCTGAACCCAGCTCCAGCCCTTTCCCCCGGTTTAATGATTAATCAGGCAGTTCCCTGATCAGCCACCCAGATATCTTAAGCCAAAGCCTTTGGCACCGTTTGCAGCAGATCACAACTGGCCTCTCTCACCTCTCACGCTGCTCCTCTGCTGCGCACACAGCCACCAGACTGCCTGCTCCAGACACCCCAGCTGCCAAAGGCTGAGCTGTCCTGCCCTAAACAGCCTTTGCCAGGCTCCTGCCCCGCTCAGCTTCACATCCCCGGGCAAACACAAACCAGAGACACTCTTTCCTCACCAGACAGAGATGCGCCATGGAAACGCGAAGGCAGTGAGGAAGGAGCTGCCTCTAGCTGCAGCTGAAACAAAGAGAGGAGTTTACTGGGGAAGCTGCTTTCCCCTGGCCCTGCTGGAAATGATGGCACCTGAACCCTCTCCTCTTCTCACAGGGCCATGCTGTGTCCTGTACCGTTTGTGCATTCCCCCCTTTGGGGACAGCAGGGCGAAATGGAACCTGGGGGAAGCAGAGGAGGGCTGGGGGTGAGGACAGGTATCAGGCTGCGGGTGAAGGTTGGAGTCCATCAGTCTCACTGCTAACAGAGGGGAGGGAGCCCAAAAGAAGCCAATGAGTTAAAAAACTTGGAGCAGAAAAGCCAAAAAAAGTAAAACCTAGCAAGACCACAGAGAAAGCGGGGAGTGCAAAGGGCTCTCCGTGTGAGCCAGCACTCCAGCTCCTCCCAGGGCCAGCGGGTCAGACATGCTGCCACGGTTTGGTTAGATAGTGGTTTGCCCCATAGTGGAATGAAGTATCATTTATATACAGGAAGAAACAAGTCCCCGCAGTCCCTGCAGAGGTCAGGGTCCCGGGGCGCTGCCGGGGCGGTGAGGGGGGCGGTGAGCCTGCAGCACTCCCCTCTCCTCTCGGTGCAGCACAGCGTTCACAGCTTGCGAGGCAGGGCGTGCCCTGCCCAGGCGGTGGTGCCAGGCCCTTCAGAGGGACGAGGAATCCTTGGAAAGCAGGCGGGCTCGCATGCGTCTGCAGGATTCCTGGAGCAGGGAATGAGAGCAACCGAGTGAATTGAAAAGTCCTGGGAGTCCTGGTGGACAACAGGGCGCCCAGGAGGCAGCAAAATGCCCCACAGGAAGGTCAATGGCATCCTGGGGGGCACCAGGAAAAGTGTGACCAGCAGGTGGAGGGAGGTCATCCTCCTCATCTGCTCTGCCCCTTCTGAGGCCCCATCCGGAGCACTGGGACCAGTTCTGGGCTCCCTAGTTCCAGAAGGACAGGGACCTGCTGGAGAGGGTACAGCAGAGCCTACAGAGATGATGAGNTTCTAACCCCACAGCATTCTGGGATGCTGTAATGCTTGAGATGGAATGTCATGCAAGAAAAGGTCGATGTGCTGTCCTCCCCCTGCAAGGACACCCCACTCAAGTCTGCCTCCCACACCTTTTCCCAAAGCAGGGTGCTGGAGGAGAGGCAGTGAGCTGGCAGGGACAAACCTGGCAGTTGGTCTTGTGCTGGTGAAACCTCTTGTCCCACTGCCCCCCGAGAAGCTGTTAGCACACCCCCACAATGCCAGCTTCCCCCACTGCCTCCTGTGCCAGCCAGCTGCCCTCTCACAGGTAGAGCAGCCATACACACCCGTTCAGTTGAAACCCTCCCAACCCAAGCTTCCAGTGTGCCAACTGCCAAATTCAGCACAGACCAGGCTCCTGTAAGCCAGGGACCAGAACTGTCACAGACCCCTGTGTGCATGCCATCACCTCCGCAGGTCTCAGAGCCCAGCAGGCCAGGTTCCCCACAGGAAGGAGAATGGACATGTTTCTCTCACCTCTTTCTGGCCCTCCAAAGATTTCAGCTTCACTTGGGACACATGAGCTGGAGATCCACATTTCTGTAACTGGACAAAAGAGGGGAACAGTTAGGGGATGGAGTGGCATCTACAGTCTTCCCTGGGAGCGGGCTGTACCACCAGGAGAGCAGCTGCCACCCAAATCTGCTCTTGGTTTGTCTGGGGCATGGGACAGCCCTAGCAGGCAGCAGGCTCTGGAAACCTTGTGGAGAAGAAGCATGGGAGAGAGAGAAGTGGGCACAGGCCAATGCCCCAGAGCAGAAACACAGCCAGAGGGACTGGAGTGGAGGCCCCAGCACTGCCACTCCTGTCCCGAGGATGCCCTTGCCATCTACCTCCAACTCTCACAACAGCTTCCTAAGACCTAAGAAGACCAGAAGAAATTTGGAAACCTTCTCTTGGGAAGAGAACAGCAAGCAGCCCCCTAGAGATTACAGAAATGAGTACCCAAGTTGCACTCAAACACTGCTCACACCTTCTCCCACCAGAAGCTTCAACGGTGCTGGGAGCAGCTCTTACCAGGTGGACATTCTCTTTGCTGACTCGCTCCGGCTCCGGTGTGGCATCCCTGCTCTTCCTCTCCAGGATAACCGGGGTTCCCAAAACTTTCCGCTGCCGTAAGAAGAGAGGGCTGTTGGCTAGTGCTCAGAGCACAAAGGGGAAAAGAAAGAGAAGGAGCAGGACGCATAGCTGGCAAGGAGTTGAGTGCTGGGAAAGAAAAAAGGAAGCCAAGCTGGGACAAAGACTGCAAAGCAGACCCACCTGAAATACCACAGCACGAGGCTGAGCCTGCCTGACTGTAAAGGGTTTGGGAGCTGACCTGGGGCCTGGCCAGGAGCCCAGCCTGGCAGAAGCAGGGACATGCTGCTGTAAGGCAGCCTCTGGTGTGCTAACACCTGTGCTGACAGGCTCAGCTACACAACCAGCTCCCCATCAGTCCCCATCTCATCTGAGGAAGCAGCCAATCCTTCAGAAACATGCAGAGATCCTACAGACACGCATTTAATAGATAATTACACTTTATAATAACAAGGCTTATCCTCGCTGTGCTGCTTTTTATTGTCCTCGGTGGACCTGTGTTCTTTGGCAGCCAATACTTTGAATAGTCCCTAGCTTTGAGGGCCTTATTCAAGCCAGGGCAAGGCAGAAGCAGAGAGCAACATCAGTCTCACAGCAGAGAGCAAGGCTCAGGGGCTGCCTTTACCTTAATGAGGCCACTGAAAGAGCGCGAGCGGGTGCGTCGTGGTGCTGGGGATGCGGGTGCATCAGAGCCAGGAGTGAGAGCTGCAGGATGCTTATTAAACTAGAAGAAAACATGTGAGCAGTATGTTAGGAAGGTTACTGTACAGTTACACCCCTCCCTTGTTGCTGTGTGCTATTCTACCAGCTGCCCTCTGCCTAGACCTCAGCCTGGCTCCTTCACACCCCAAGAGGGAAGAACAGCTCAGAACTGCAGGGATAAGAAAACAGAAGAGGGCCCACATCTCCCACCCAGGATTACCTGGAGCTCAGGTGTGAGACTGCTCTGTGCTGGCTACCAGGTTAGTCAAAAGCACCAACTGTTGGAGCAGAAAGGGGGTTGGGCAGGAGCTGGAGGCTAGCAGCCAACACTGGTGCTGACCATGCCACCCAGTCTCTCCGGAGCAGCAGGTTGGCTGGGAGTGCTCACCGGACCAAGAGGAGACCAGTTTGTCCACTCCCCACAGGCAAGAGGGAAGAGGATTTCTCCCTTTCTGAGGGAGGAAGCTCAACAAGGCCATGATCAGGACTGGGGAACTGCTGGCTGGCAAGTCCCTGGCTTGGAAAACAGGGAGCTCAAAGCACAGCTTGGTGCAGCAAGTTCCACTGTCAGCCACATCCAGGATAGGCCTCCTCCTCTCCACCCCTGCCTTCTTACTGCTCTTCCTCTTACAAAGCCCAAAGCCCGCTCTCCCCACCTGCCCAGGACTGGGAGCAGCTCTCAAGCAGGCCATGACTTTAGCCCTGTGCCCAGGATTGTACTGACAAGCAACACCCCAAAGATATCTTTCCTCCCCACACTACCTGCCGGATAAGCTTCTTCTTCTTTGCAGAGTCAGGCATATTGTGGACGTGGCGGAAGAGCTCCCTCAGTGCCTCCTCCGTGCGCTGCTGGGTCTCCTCCTGATGGCAAGTGTCCAGCCGGCTCCGCTTCTGAGACTTGAGGGGCTGCAGCTCTTTGGAGCTAGGAGACGTCAGCAAATCCAGGTCGTCCTGGGAAAGTGGAGAGAGCAGTTGTTTGCCATGCCTCAATCCAAAGGAGCCACCCATCCGAGCCAGGCTGGGAAGTGTCTCGTGAGCTGCCTCAACCCCAGCGAACGCACAGGGCTGTGCTTTCCCTACCCCTCTCTGCAGCAGCACTGCACCAGCAGGCCCTCTGCCAGGAAGAGGTGACAGCAACACAAAGGTGACCCCAACTGCTTCATCCCTCCCCTCCCGGATGCCAGCTGCAGAAGCCCTTCCAGGCTTGAGAAGGGTCAGTGCAGCTCCTTGCAATGCATCTTCCCTCTTCTGCACCTTCCCTTCTGCAGGGAAGCATTTGCTGGCCAGACACAGACAAACCTTGTCCTGGTGGCAGCAAGTAGCCTTTATCCCAGCCCCTTTTCCAAGCAGCCTGGCCACAGCAGCAGGCACGTCTGTCTGTTTGGAAGGCAAACCCCGTGAAGGAGCAGGTGCTGCGTGTAACTGGGCACAGGGAGCAGGTTTGCTGCTAAACAGGGACTGGTAGCTTTCCCTGTGCTTTTGATTAACAGATGCTTCAACTCTGTCCAATTTCCCTAATGCAGCCGCCTGCACTACCACACCATATGGTTCCCTCACTCCTGCTCTCTGACAGATCCCATTTCGTGACTTGGTTTGTTTTCAGCTTCTTTCACTTCACAAGGATCCCTTCATAGTAACATAGCCTCTGCCCTTTCCACGCTGGCCTTACCTTTGACGCGTGCGCTCTGGAGCCCAGATAGTGCAGCCTGGCACACTCCCGGATGTACGCTGGGGCCTGTGAGGACGAGCAGAGAAATGCCAGACATATGTTTAGAGTGTTTGGCCCAGGGGCAAGAGTGGTCCCAGTAAGAGCTGCTCTTCAACCATACCACTCAAGCCATTTCGTGGAATCAGGGAATTGTCAGAGCTGGAAGGGAGCTCCAGAGATCTCCCCCAGTCCAACTCCCTGCTAAAGCAGGGCTGCCCAGAGCACAGCACTCAGGACGGCATCCAGGCAGGGCTGGAAGGTCTCCAGAGATGGGGACTCCACACCCTCCCTGGGCAGCCTCTGCCAGGGCTCTGACACCCTCACCCCAAAGAATTTTTTCCTCCACTTTGAATGAAACTTCCCCTGTTCCAGCTTGTGCCCGTTGTCCCTCATCCTATTTCCACCAAGACTCATCCATTTAGGGCAGACAATGGGATTTCATGTCCCCAGTGCAGTCGCTGTTCACAGTTTTCCTTTGATGCAGGCAACCAGCACAAGTGGAACACAGAGTAAGAACTGTTTCCAAGCAATTCCCCCAGCTCTGAGCTGGCCAAACAAAGAGGGCAGGGAGGGACCCTTCTATGGGAGGACTTTTTGCAGAGAGCAGATGCCTACAGTGACCAGGAAGGCCCTAAGAAGTCAAGAGACCTCCTGTTGCTGAAAGCCTTTCTTGGGAAAACCTGCAGACATCTCCCACACCCTGCTTGGAGCTAGGCAGAGGCTCAAGACCGCAGGCTGTGCTTGTAGCCGCTGCCATACATTGTCCACAACTTGCAGAGAAGTTCACAGCAGAAGGACTGGCTCTATAGGTGTTCAGCTCTTGGCAGTACTCATCCAGGACAAGCCCCTTCTGTTTCCTTCACTCTGCCAGAACTCGAGGGGAGCCTGGTCACTACCTGCCCCCAGGAGGCAGGTTTCCCAGCCGGGCAATGGGTCCTGGGTGCCCAGCAGAGGGTGGTGTTACACTGCACCGTGCTTCTCCTGACCTGCCCAGGCAAAGCCACCTCCAGGCTTCCTGGGCTGCCTGCCCAGAAAAGACCTCCCTAGTCACTAAAGGAACAGTTCTTGTAGAAATCCTCCTTCTCCTACCGCAGAAGAGAGCACTCGGAATACACACTCCAAACCTGGGATTTGTCTGGACAAGAGGCATCCAGTCTCCTGCAGAAGGGACAGGGAGAGCAAGACCACTAAGTGCACTTACCTTGAAGAGTTTCTGAGAGTGTTTGATCATGAAGGTCACTCCATTGTTTAGCTTCGTGATATTCTCCTGAAGGTCATTTGCTGTCACCTGGCAAGGGGGCACAGCCAAAGGCACAGCGGTTAGAAGGGGAGGAGGAAGGATCTCTGCTCCCTGTCCTGTCCCTGGGACACAGACACACACAGTGCCTCAGCTGGAGACCTGCTCTGGGGAGACAGGCAGGCAGGGCTCACAGCACACCAAGCAGAGCTCAGAGTCAAAGCTGCTCTGAGAAGAGGACAGCTAGGGTCCAACCAACTCAGGGTTCAAAGAGTTCCATCAGCAGGACAAGAAGCCTTGCAGAAAGACCCACAAGGTTTGTCTGGAGTTGTGATGCTCAAAAGAAGCAGGACTGTGCCACGCTTTCCATTTTGCTGAAAAAGATGAAGCATCAGTTGTGACCGAGACTGGACTGAGCACAGGGACTGAGCCCTGCCAGGAAGGTCCACCTCACCATCCCAGCCTCCAACCCTCACATCACAGAATCAATACTTGATCTTCCCGTCTCGGTTCTTCCCCTGTAGGCCTGCCAGCCCTCTGCTTTCCACTTTGCAATATCCCACCCGCAGATACTGAGGCACTGCTCACGTTTCTGGGCCAGAGGATGTGGGGTGCAAACATGAGGGCAAGATTGTGGGCAGACATCTTGTTCTTGTCCTGCTTCTTGGCGGTCTGGTAGAGTAAGTCCAGCAGCAGTTTGAGCAGACTGCGGTTGGGCGCAGGGAGGATCAAAAACAGCAGCTGGAGGGCTTCTATCTGACGCTCTTTGTCTGGAGTGCTGGTCTTATTCCCCTTCTCATCAAACAGCGTCAGGTCTTCCATATCACAAGGCAGAACATAAACATACATTACCTTCCCTAACAGCAGCCTACCCCAACCAGTCACCCTTCCCTCCCTCTTTGTGCAGAGAATTCCTTCAAACTCCTGCATAGTTCTTGGCCCTCCTCCCTCCCACAGGACAACACAGTTGCTAAGAGAGAGTTGTGGTGGGCTGAAGGCAAGATGGAAGTAGTTCAATAACAGTTATTGAGTTCCTTGAAACCAGACCTCAGCTCAGGAGACCCCTGGGCTTAAAAAAGGACACCCAGGATACCCTGCCTTTAAGGATTACCCTTCCACAGCCCAGTGTGCAGCTTTGTAGATGGTTTTCTAGGAGACTGGTTCCCTTCCCTTTGCTCCTCACTGCCTCTTGTTGCACACTCACCTGCAATTTTGAGGTGGGCATGGAAATGCTTGTGTGTCAGCAGTGGCTCCGGTAATTCACCCAGGAACATCTTAAGCAGGGTGGCCACATCATTGGAATGAAACTCTCCAGAGTCCAGGTCAATGTCTGTACCACTGTTCAAAGCATCCTTCAGGATCTGTTGCCGGATGCTGTTGCCTGGCACCCGAAACAAGCCTTCTGCTCTTAGATCTGCTTAGCAGAGGGAAGACAAAAAGGCCACTGATTAATCAGAGGCTGATTCCCATCTTCTTAGTAAAGAAGTTCCCTCCCCTTTCCAGGGCTTGACAGCAAACTTCAATGAGCTGCACTGAGACATGACTTCAAACTGGCTTCCATCAGTAGAAGACCATGCACAGAGGGAAAGGGATTAACAAATCTGCTCGGCAATTCTGGGGAACAGTCGCCTAGTCCAGCCCCAGACTCCTGCTGCTCGGAGCTCTTCATTCTCTCTGCACCAGAGACCCAGGTGGGTCAGAAAGACACCTCTTGGGATGGGAGGACAGAAAGACAGAGTCACTTACTTTTGTGCAGATACTCGATCAGCTGGGAGACCTGTGCAATGCCTTCTTCCGTCAGCGGGGAGCCAAACACCACCCCTTTCTCTGCAGAACAGAAGATAACGTGTTCAGGCAGCTCAGACCCCACCAGCCAGAAGCAAGTGGTCCCCAAAGAACAGGGTCTTGGCATGCAAAGACCAGTGCCCCAAAAGGCCAAGGGTGAAGGGTGAAATATCACAAGCACTCCCAAATAAGTCACTTCATCTCACCATGCTGTACTCACAACGGCTTCAACATCCTGCTGCTTACCTCAACTTAATTACAGCTTTTATCAGCTAAAGCTGATATTCACTAGCTCCTGAAAAGAAAACAACACCAGAACAGAGGCTTCAGTTTTAAAGGGCACATCATCTGCAGACCTGGACCTTATGGAAGCAGCAAAGTGAGAAGGGCAGATGTGATAGCCTGGACTACCCAGCTGGCTGCCACACTTGCAGATTCCACACCTGGCAAGGAATGTCCAGATCAATCCTCACTATGGCCTGACATGGAGAGGAGCAGAAGGAGCTGTGAACTGTGAGACCTATCGGAGAGGGAAACAAGCACTACTGGGGAGAGCAGATGTGATCCAACCAGCTCACGCTGGCTTTCCTTTCAGGGATGGGTAATCCCTGGAATTCCCTAATTCCTATGAAGTATGAAGTATCAGAAAGCTGAACAAGGAGGAGCTAGATAAAAAGAAGAGTGGCAAAGAAACCAGCTGGGCCCTTCTCCATATGGAGCACTGACAGCTCCTCTCACTCCTGGAGTTTGCTTTCATCTCACGGGGCTGTTACAGCTCGGGCATGAGCTGCCAGCTCCAGAACTCCTTTCAGCACAGGCTACAGCCCCAAAAGAAAACAGAAGCACCTGAGCTGAGATCCTTGCATGGAAGGGAACATTAGATGAGAAGCCCATTTAACTGAAAAGCACCTGTTGAACCAATGCAAAAACCTGTTCCTGTTCAGAGAGGGACTGCCCAGGTAAGAGAGTGGTCATCCAGCTGGACAACATTTTCTAATAAATGGAATCTTGCTGATGGGTGGCTTCTCCACAAGACACATGCAGCCAGCAAGCTCTGTCCCTCAGAAAGCTAAGGCAGCTCCCAGGGGCTCCACTGACAACAACCAGCCCCCTGAGCACTGGGTGAATGTTTTGTAGTTGTCTCTAGACCGCAGCTAGAGACAAGAGGCTGGACAGACCATACCACGACGTGCTGACTGGGACTGAGGGCTGGAACCAGGTTTGTCCCGCTCTTGCACTTAGGTTTCAAAGAGCTAACAGATTTAAGAAAAGAGTATTCCTCCCTTCTCCATGACCAGACTGCCAGGAGCAAGGTGCCACTTCTGAGGTCAAGCTGAGCATTTGCACCCCAGTCTGTGGCCGAAGAGTTCCCCCCTTATTGTAACTGACAGCCCAGCAACCCAAGCAGTGCATTGGCTGGTCTGATAAAAGTTCTCTCCCCCACAAGCTTTCTCTTGCCTTTTTTTTTCATTCCCCTCAGAGCACATTTTGATTTCACTAGCTTCTGGCCCGTCGCACTACAGATCTTACTGCTCTGTGGCGTTGATGCTGACAGCATGTGGGAAGGACCTGGTTAGCCCTGTGAAGTTCTCCAGCAGCAACTAAATGTATTCCGCCTGAAGAATGTTCCACTTTCTTCCAGGACTTCTGAAACACATGGTAAGCCACCAGGAACTCCAGCCTCCTGTTCAATCAAGAACTTTCTGACCTCCCTCCACTAAAGCTCGTGCTTCAATCTTGCAGGAGAAAGGAGGGCAATGTGACCTCTTGATCCACATGTAAGGTCTGAAAGGCTCGAGTGCAAAGGGGGAGAACGGTTGGCAGAAGATTCTTGTCCTTGAAGAAAACTAAACTCATTAGACATTCAGCAGACCAGATCAGTAGTGGCCACGAGGGGAAGAGGAAAATACATCTTGAGACAAGCAGGGCCTGACAAATTCGATTTACTTTTGAAGTCAGAAGTTGATATCTGAATGAGAATTTGATTCTCAAAGAAACTTGAAAGAAGTGTCTGGAGAATGGATGCTGAGTTACGAAGGCTTAGATGCTATTGTACGATCGCATCTGAAACGCAGCAGCAGCAGGAGATTGAGTTTCCTGATGCTCAGAGGAGTTGTAAGTATTTGCAGTTTAATCAGCTCTCAGCTCCACGGTCCTTGGCCTCTGGCTTTGAAGAAATGAAACCTGTTTGTTCTAGCTGCTCTGTAACATGAAGAAAAACAAACGATGGCTCCAAGATGAAACACGCAGTACACGGAACTGATTTTCTCTGTAGGCACAAACTATTTTTCCTCAGAGTTTGGCCAGGGAGCTCACAGACAGTGCCTGTCAATGCAGGGAGACGCTGCCATTGCAGCCTGGGAGTGCAGCCAGCAGACTTGGAAACATCTGCTAGCTGTAGCTGCAGTGAGACACACGGCCACCGAGACGTCTGAACTGGGGGGAAGGCAGAGCCCTTGGGGAAGAGAGCTAGCAGGAGACATCAGGGCTGATAAGAGCAGTGCTCCAGCAGAGTACAGATAATTAAAAGAAAAAACAACAACAACAACAAACAAGCTAGAGAAGGCTCAAAGCCCCTGCCAGAAGGTTTTGACAAGAAGAGGGAAGTTTCCAAACGTGCTAGGAAAACTCTTTCAACTTGGTTACTCACTCGTTTCCGTTTGTCAAGTGGCAAGTGTCTGAGTTGAAGGTGTCCTGCTACTCTCCTGGAGGAGGCAGGAGCAGTAACAGGTATAAGCACAGCCTAACACAGTCTGGGGGCAGCGTGAAGACCTGTTATTACGGAACACCAAGGTAAAGTCATGGCAATATTGGATAATTCTCACCTAAGGAAGCTAAAGGACTTGATTTACAGTACTTGATTTTCCCTGGCAGCGGTGGCCAGCCCAGGGCGAGTCTGTCTACCGGGTGAGCCAGGAGAGGAGGGCAGCACCAGCCAATTCAGTCTGAGCAGTGGGGCTGCAGAGCTTGTCCTTACGAAACAGCCTGGAGGAATAGGTTTGGTAGAATCAAAAACATGTACAGAAACTGTCTGACAGTTGAAGGCCAAAAGAAAAAAGTAGAATGGCTCAAAGGAAGGGGAAGACTAATTAGAAGTGTTTGACCTCAGGCTGCCAACATCTGAAGGCAGCTACCCACAGCTTCTCTGCCAGCAGAGCCAGTCTAGCTAGGGAACCAGACAAGGGATGTGAGAGGTGCCCAGATGGAAGCGGTGTCTCTCCAGATAAGTGAAAAGGTTTAACTGAACTGTCAGCAGAACAAGGCTCCTCTTGAATGTGCCAGAGGTGGGAGGAGGCAAACATACACCTAGAAGAGAACACCTTTTTAGTTACAACAAAACACAGTGGTAAATGCCAGCCAGTGAAGAGGAGAGGATCTGAACTCAACTGTGCTCAAAAGCATATCTCAGACTTCTGAGAAGGGGCCTGGGGCTAGTGTTTCATAACCAAGCCAGCTGAACTTGAAAGAGAAGATAAAAATCCTCAGCTTACTGGAATAAAACTCCAGCTGAATGTTTGTCTTGGAGAACAAGAGGAATATGTCATCTCTCGGGTTTGAATCAGAGTCAGGCTGCAGAGCTTCCTCACTGACTCACTGGATCGGGATGTGGATCAGAGCAGCGCTGGCATTTGGATGGGAGATGCTTACAGATTTCTGAGCTGCACAGACAAGACCTTCCAGAGAGCTGGGACAGCAGCTGAAGGAGACAGGGGACACTGACTGAAGTCAGTGGCCTGGAAAACCTGGGCATTATTGTTCTTTATGGAACTTGATGCTCTCAGCCTTTACTGATAGTCCATCACTAATGAGGAAAGCTAATGAGCTAAGGAAAATGGAGTATGGACTACCATGGACACAAACATTCAGAGAGACAAGGACACCTTGATGTGTACTGGAAGAACCTGCAGCTTGTTCAGGCACCACTCTCCAGCTGAGCACTACCCACAGAGCCGGACCAGAAACACCCAGGGACCAAAGCTGTGTCTCTGGTTTGTGCTGCACAGACCCACCAAGGCCAACCTGACATAAACCCCAGCAATAACCTCCCGGAGAAGGGTACTGTGGAAGTGACAGGGCATTTCTTGAATGAACCTCCCAGCCTCTGCTTTGCTCCTTTCTAGAGCTGGCATTCCCCTACAAACCTACATTATTATTGGCATTCCCAGAGATTACAAACCTACAATATTATTATTATTAACTGGAGCACTGTGTCCAGCTTTGGAGTCCTCAACACAGGAAGGTCATGGGCCTGTTGGAATGGTTCCCATGGATGGCCATGAAGATGATCCGAGGGCTGGAGCACCTCTGCTGTGAGGACAGGCTGAGAGAGCTGGGGCTGGTCAGCCTGGAGAAGAGAAGGCTCCAGGGAGACATTCTAATGGCTTTCCAGTACCTGAAGGGGCTACAGGAGAGATGGGGAGGGACTATTGATCAGGGAGTGGAGCCACAGGATGAGAGATTTAATGGTTTTAAATTGAGAGAGGGGAGATTTAGATTAGATACCAGGAAGAAATTCTTTGCTGTGAGGGTGGTGGATTGCCAGGTGGGCAACAAGATGGGTTCCCCAGGTTGCCCAGGGAAGCTGTGGCTGCCCCATCCCTGGAGGGGTTGAAGGCCAGGCTGGATGGGGCTTGGAGCAACCTGGTGTGGTGGGAGGTGTCCCTGCCCAGGGCAGGGGGTTGGAACTGGATGATCTTTAAGGTCCTTTCCAGCTCTGACCATTCTGTGATTCCATGATTAAGCATTCAGCACAAGCTCAGAACAACAGGTCTGCACTGACAGTTTTGTAAACTACAGGTAACAGCCGATGACAGTCGGCAGCACCCTGAAGGTGGACACCAGACCTCGTGCCATACTCACCCTTGCGCTTCAGAGACATCAGAGAACGAAAAAATCCAGCAGCTGTGCCATTTGCCCCGGGCAGCTTTGGGTCCTCTTCTCCCATCAGCTGGGCCAGCTCTGCCCCAGGCAGGTCAATGAGCCTGGTAATGTTGCTGACTACCAGCTCGGTGAACACCTCCGGTTTTTCGTGGCGCAGCTTCTCCACAAAGAAGTCAGGATTGAAGATGATGGGCTGGCTGCGGAGGGAGGAGTCATTGCAAATGACAAAATTGCAGATGGCATCTCTGGAAAAAAATAAAAGGGAAGAAGGAAAAAAAAATAAAATAGTGTAACTCCTCATTGCTTTGTTTTTCAGAGCCAGCTGGTCTGCCCTGAAGGAGACATCTGCTGACACAGGAGCTACCAGTCTACACCATCAGCACTGTCTGTCTGCAGTGGGTGTTCAGCACAGCGCAGTTACAGTTCCCTTGGGAGAAAAAACATTTCTGGCCTGTTTGTACAACACAGCCCCAGACTAGCACTCCCTAAGGTGCTGGTAACACACGCAACACACCACAACACCCAGCTAAAACCTTCACTGTAGCTACATCCTGCTAGCTCAGGGAGCTACAGCATCCAGTATTTCACATTAACTCGCCACTCTCAGTCATAAATAAGTTTGGTTCTATCTCCTTTCCTCCCCAGAAATTCACCCCCCCATGACCTGAAAGTCGAAATCCCAATCTGTTTTATACTCATCAGTTCCCATTGCTGCTCCATCACCACCACCTTCCTATCAACAAATGTCCTGGGACATCACCACCACCTTCCTATCAACAAATGTCCTCCCATGTCCTGGGACTTTGGTTTTAAGGTCCTAAGAGTGCAACACCACTGAGCTGTGGTTCTGCTGGGGATGCAGTCGAACGTCCACGGGTGACAAGCTGTCAGTTCTTGGTGGCTTCTCTGCCAGCCACGATGACTGCCCGGCCCAGTCTGGAGTGAGTGGGAGCTCGCCAGTACCAGCACAAGCCATGCAAGATCAGTCCTCAAGGAACTGTTAGTAACCTTCCTCCTAGTGCATTTCTTTTTGGCTCATCCAGTTCTCGACTCTCCTTCAGGCTGTGCCTTTCTCCAACCTCCCTATTCTCTACTGACACCTTCATTCTCCATTTCACAGTTTCTCATGTAGCATGGGAAAAGGGATGCATCTGAGACTCCGCTATGGGTTATTCATGAGAGACACTTAGCCCTGTCACAGGTTAGGTAAGCTACATTTACCATGTCTAAAATCAAAATTAAGAGTTATCAAAGAGAGAACTCGGGTTAATCAGTGCACTTCATGCTCACACAAACCTTATCCCAATTTCCATCTACCTCTAGGACTTCCATTACCATCTTCCCACCACTGTCTCTAACACGCTTCTGAAGTCAAGCCTGTTCCCTAGCTTGCTTCTCCTGCCTCTCTTTTACTTAAATGTGTCATTATTCTCCAGTCACAAGTTACTGCCCTATGTCACACTCTGCTATCAAGCGCTGTGAGTTGGTATGCCAGTTCTTCCAGGGCTCTGGGTGGAGGCTGCCTACCCACCCAGCCTGCACACACTGCGGGCTTTCACTGCCTGACATTCCCCATCCTCTCATCATTCTGGAACTTGTAAATAATATTTTCATAGACTCGTAGAATCATTCAGGTTGGAAAAGATCATCGAGTCCAACCATCAGCCCCACTCCACAAAGTTCTCCCCTACACCAGATCCCCCAACACCACATCTCATCCACTCTGAAACACAGTCAGGGATGGGGACTCCACCCCCTCCCTGGGCAGCCCAGTCCAGGCTCTGACCACTCTTGCTGGGAAGAATTCTTGCCTCATGGCCAGCCTAACCCTACCCTGTGCAGCTTGAAGCCAGTCCCTCTCAGTCTATGGATAATCACCTGTGAGAAGAGACCAGCACCAACCTCTCTCTGGTGTCCTTTCAAGCAGTTGTAGAGAGGGATGAGGTCTCCCCTCAGCCTCCTCTTCCTCCAACTCAACACTCCCAGCTCCCTCAATGGCTCCTCATGAGATTTCTTCTCCAGGCCCTTCCCCAGCTCCGTGTCCCTCCCCTGCACTCGCTCCAGCCCCTCCAGATCTCTCTTGTATTTCCACAGCTTCAACACCCCTCCTCAGCTGTGAGCTCCCACTGAACACCATTCCCCAACAGCAGCTGCCAAGCACTCCATTAACAGAAATGCTGTGCTCGTGGCACCAGGGATGGCATCAGACCCTTTGGTGTGTGGTGGCACCTGGGGGAAGCACGCTCATCACCTCCAACGCCACCAAAGGCTTTCCCTCCAAAGCAGGCTCTCCCACAGAAAGACCAGAGCACTCTCGTCTGCTGAGGAGTGGAGGCCACATCATCGTGCTGGGACCTGGCTGGGCATCCATTCGCTCAAGAAACTGAGCACTTCACCTACTGGTTCAGAGATCTGAGCAACTTATTGTTCTGATGTAACCCAACAGCAGCTAAGGAAGGGGAAGACATCAAAGCACATACTGGCAAGTCACCCAACCCCACGCACTATCTGTGAACCCAAGAGTTACCCAAGATACTGCTCTACATCCTTGCCCTGAAAGACCATCTTGGCATGATTTCCAGGATGCCTGATGAGAACAAGAGCAGGAAAGCTGGCACTCAGAGTGCCCCAGGAGAAAGATTCTCACTGAAATCAGAGGAAACCAGGCTCTGGGCAACGCTGGCATCGTGAGAATCCGTACAGAATCCCTCTCCCCTTGCCACTGCGCTCCATGGATGTCAAAGACTTCAAGAGGATGGAGGGGAGGAAGGTCTGCGAGGCAGCCTGCCAGGTCATCTAAAATTTTAGAAAGCTCTTAAAGGCTCCCAGCTGCACGGCTCAGAGCGGCCTAGCGAGCACGCTGCCGACTCCAAACGGGGCCCATATCGTCCCCGATGGTTTTTCAGCAGTTTGTTATCGGCAACAAATCAAGCCCCGGACGCCAACGGCTCGGGATCGGCTGCCAAAAAGCAGCTGCCAATCGACCCGATCATATTCGCGACGCGCCACCGAGTGCCAGCTCTGCCCGTACCCTGGAGCAAGCCCTTTGCCTGAAACCCATGACAACTGATTGGGTGGCAAATACAGATCCTGAGAAGGGTTAATAGCGAGTGTATAGGCCCAGTGACCCTGCCTGCAATGATCCGTGCGCCGTTATTCACTCCCCAGCAGTTTTGTTTCCCCACAGAGAAGATATGCAAATACTTTGCAGCAGTTACATCAAGCATCACAGATGATCTGCTCCCTCTGACAATTAGATATCTAGATTCAGAGAAAGAAAATTAAACGATTTCCTCAACTAGAACTGACTGACGTGGCTCCTCTGCACAGCCAGCCTTAGGAGCTGCACGGAGTTTAACAACATTTAATGCAAAAGTAAATAGAAAAAAAGTAAATTTCTTACATGAGTGCTGAGAGCTTTTGGAGAGGCATTAGGAAGCGGAGACAGGGAAAAGAACTTGCTCCTTGTTTCCAGCAACAAAAGAAACCTGCCTGTCCCAGCACAGCCTATGCAAATTCCACGCATGCTAGGAGACACAAGGGCGCATTATTGGGTCTGAAAGGCCCCCTTGGCACACACTGGGCATCAGCCTTCACACAGAGACAAAACAGAAAAGAAAAGCTGGACAAATTGATTCATGTCTCTTGCCAAAGGCTGCGTAGCTGGAGTTTAATGGCAAATAATTCCTACATAGAAACGGGGGTTTTGAATCAGGACCAGCGTGGTATTAAGTGCTCTCCACCTGTATCCAAGAGGAATCCACAAAACAGCCCCAAATCTACCCTGTGTTTACCCTGAGTAAAGCCATGCAAACGCATTCCCAACAGCATCCAAGCACAACCGGTGTTACGGCGCTGGCAGGACCACAACCACGGCCCGTAACTGCACACCCCCGTGCTTAGAAACCTTGCTACAAACGCTCCCTGCCCTCGCCTTCCACGCTTTCAGACCCTTTCAAAGACAAAGCATGTAGATCAGCCTCTCCAGAGCTGGAAACAGCACCTGGGCATTGGTCTTTGACACCTTGCCCAGACCGTTCAGACACTCCAGGTTTCCCGTTCCACGTTTCTGGGGATTCCCACCCGGTTTCCCTGCCTCGCCGCAGCTGGGACCAGCCTTGTACGCCCTTATTGTGGCAGGGCCCTTCAATGAGCTACTTCATTTTGAAAGGTCACTTTATTAGCAGCTCCTCCTGGCACAGAAAATTTGCCTTTGTATCGTTATCACTAATCAAAATGGAAATGGGAAGCAAAAACTCCCCCTGTTTCCGAGGAAAGCTGAAGCCCCCACTGGCTTCACACACAATAACCCTGCCAATCCTCGCTGCTGCACGCACTGTAACCTCCAGAAAGAGCCATGTGCCCCATCTGCTGTTTTCACGTTAGAAAAAGGAAGATGGATGTACTCTGCCGACACTCCCAGTTCATGCAACGGCGGCAAAGGGGAGACAAACACGTACTGGGGGAGTTTATTGCCCCTTTTTTCCCCCCCCCCCCCACATTGCTTGCAGTTGCAGGGTTGTATTTTCTATGTGCTGTGATCTCAGATTGCTTTAAGAGACCCTCAAAAGGAGACGAAGTAAAGGAACAAATAGCTTCCTCCGCCAGTCCCATGAATAAAATCAAATCCCAATGAATAATAAAACGGCGTACTAACAGGGTTGTGATTAAGACAGCAGAGTCAAAAACCCCAACCCAACGGGTCCTATATTGTGCTGAGATCCCTGCCATTCTAGTACCTTTTGGGAGGGAAGCCTGTGATCCCAGCCAAGTCACAAAGCAAGCTGTCTGTCACACACGGCGCTCTTGCTTCAGGCATGACAGCCCCATCATTTCATGGGGAGTGGATGGTGCAGGAGGTCAAAATCATGATGGATCAATTAATCCCTAAGGTAACTAGACCCAGGCCAGGGAAATGCCTCGGAAACTGGGGTAAAAATAAGACTTTGACTGGCAAAACCTGGTGATTTGAACCTGTGGTGTGAGAGCTGTGCAAGCAGGCGGGTTAGCTCAGGTGGCAGCACACTGGCATTGAGAGACCTAACTGTTCTAGTGGCCTTTACAGGTGTTATACCATTCCATCTCCACCCCTGTGAAGGCAGAACCAGGTCTGATCAACAGGGAAGGGAAGGGAAGGGAAGGGNAGCCGGGCACTCTGGCAGCGAGACACAGGAGGAAGGGAAGGGAAGGGAAGGGAAGGGAAGGGAAGGGGACTCCACCTTTGGGACAAGGCACTAGCTGTGTTTGGCTGGGACAGTGGAAGAGCTGGGAGATGGAGATTTCAGAGGAGCCTGATGTACCTAATTCTGTGGACAAAATCCTTCTCTGGTGCCATTTTGCCCACTTTGTGTGTTGTCACTGAAGAGCTAACACTCCAGACACACTGCAGCAGCCAAGTCTTACCATCGAGGAGTAAAGGGATTACAGAGCTTTTGAAAATAAGGCAGATAATGGAAGAAAATCTCCTCCTCTAACAACAAAATCTTTAGACTGTGAGAAACAGCCAGGCTACTACCAAGTAGTGAGAGCAGGGTGATAAGCAGGCAGCGCTAAAGAACACGAGATGCACAAAGGGAGAGGGGACAGATGCAGGCAGGCTCTTATTTCCCCAGGGAGAGAGAAGGAGCATCCTCTCCTGTGCTGTGCCAGAGTCAGGAATCAATTAATGAGGGATGTCTGAAGACAGTATTTCCAGAGCCAGATAGGAGCCATCCCAGATTTTGCAAAGAGATGAAAGAACCATAAAATGATTTCACAGAATTCCACTTGAGTACAAAAGGACTAGAAGACAAATTATTTCCTAGATTTAGAAAAAAAAAAAAGAAAGAAAGAAAGATTTAACAGAAGTCTAACGGGGCTGGAGTGCAGGGCCATTAGAAGTGACTTCACAGTTAAGGTTGCTTTGAGGACTGTACTTCAGACTGACATTCTTGCAAGACAGCGTAACAAAGACCACATTCAGGCCTCGGCCTCAGCGCAGCGACTCTTCATGGGATGACTGATTTGCTTCTGAAAAATGTCAAGAAAAACAGGCAGTGATTTTTGCCTAGGGTTTTCCTCCTGAGGTCTTCAGGGGCAGAGAGAGTCCTTTCATGACGAGTACACAGCGCACAGCACAGCGGGTGCTCGTCCCTGACTGTGTCCCCAGCCTCACTACAAATAAGCCCTCGTGGATAACGCTGCCCTCTTTAATTTTTTGCTTTGCTTTCTTCACATTTAAACTGCTAACACAAAGTGATTCAGCCTTTTGGCTAAGGGAGCTCGATAATAGTATACAATTTAAACAGCAAGGAGCCAGGGAAAGGAAGCTGCTATTTGGTGACAGCAGCCTGTGCTGGACAACCTGGGACTGAAGGAACACCCGGCCATCTCTTGGCCATCAGGTAAACTGGATATTCCAGTCACAGCTGTATTAAAGGAACCCAAATTTCCCTCGCAGCAAAGGACTCCACAGACCTCAGCCACATCAGGTACACATCTGCAATGGGAACCTGGAGGCAGACCTCTCTGGGAGGATAAAAGGGTTGGAAGTTGAGGAAAGCACATTTTGGAAGAAACATGAAATGCAACATATGACCATCCTCAAAGAAATGTGCAGCAGTGAGACAGCTTGACATAACGTGAAACGGCAAAAACATTTGCATTTCAGCATCAAAGTTCTCAAGTTCGACCTCGGTGATGTCTTTAATAATAGCCACCAGCACGTTTCCAGGTCAACACAGCAGCACTTCCACCAGCCATCCCCACAACCTCAGCCCATCCAGATGCCTGCTAGCCCCAGAAAGAGGAGAGGGACTAAGAGGTGCCTGTGAGAGGAGCCACACGTTCCCCTCCCTGCTCCTCACCGTGTCTCCTTTCCACAGCTCTGGCTGATGCCACGGTGTGCAGTGGCCCAACCTCCTGCCCAGGGCTCTGTAAAACCCCCAGAACCGCAGGTACCACCAGAAAGCTGGTAATTTCACAGTCAAGACCTGCAAGCTCGTATCCACGCCAGGATGAACGTGGTCCAACAGCACTGAACAGCAACGCCGCTCCCATTTCCATGACTTTCAGCCCAGCCTGAAGTTTGTGTATTTTAATCCAAACCCCTACTGGGAGCAGCAACAGAAGAGGAGCCTTAGATCCAATCCTGATTTCACTGAAACCAGCACCAAAACTGACTCCTTTTCAGACGGCAGCAGCTGCCTCTTCTCATTACGGATCTATTCACTTTTATCGCTGTGGCACTGGGAACCTCGGTCACAGCTGGGGACTCCGCCGTGCTCCGTGCTGTACAGACACAGAACAAAGGCAATACCCTGTCTTTGGAGGGCTGAGAGCTAAATGTGAAATGAATGCTGGAGGGACAGAAAAGAGGAGGAATCCCCAGAGAAGAGGCAGCACTATCAGTCAGCATGACTGATAGAACTGAACTCCGCCAGCTTTTCTGTAGACACTATTAAAAAGGAGGGCAAGGAAGGACAGGAAAAATAATCAGGTCACACTGCAGATATTTAGAAGAAATCCAGCTTCTGTGCAAGGGGTGGCATGGGACTGAGCACAAAGGAGATGCTTTGAAAGCTATCAGGCAGGGACGGCTGGGACGCGGGGCTGAGCAGGCAAGAGCTGAGCTCCAGGCGCTGGCTGGGAGCCGCCGGCAAGAGAAGGAAAACAGAACAGCAGTGCCCAGGAGCCCGGTGGCACCACAGGACACTGTGTGGCTGCATCTGGACCCCCACAGCAGCCTGGGAGGGTCCCAGCTTGCCGAAGCCCAGCAGCTACTTCCCAGCACCCAGAACATGCCAGGCAGTCATAAGGCCTCCCTCAAGAGAAGGTCACCAGCACCTGGGGGCTAATCTGTACAGAAACCATATTGATGCGTTTTCCCTGCCCCAGTCACACTTGATAGGACTGGGGGAATGGGTGCAAGCTGGAACAGAGGAGGTTCCACTTCAATATGAGGAAAAACTTCTTCAGGGTGAGGGTGAGGGAACACTTTGGTAACTTCACAAGGCTCCTCAGCTCCAGAGGCTCATGTAGTTTGTATCATGGCGACGTCTGTAAAGGATGAGAGCACATCGAATCCCTTCCCGTCAGCAACCCTCTGCAGGCACCACTGACGGTGTCAGAGGCCACATCCCATGTTCCAGATGTGTAAACTCTCGCAAGCTGGGACGGCAATGAGGCACACCTGGATGCACGC
The DNA here is from genome assembly GCA_013400555.1 of Jacana jacana. Lineage (NCBI taxonomy): Eukaryota > Metazoa > Chordata > Aves > Charadriiformes > Jacanidae > Jacana > Jacana jacana. The sequence goes on from VZTM01019007.1 coordinate 227,192, forward strand.
CAGCATTTCAATAAGCTGGTGACATCTGGTCAGGGCTTGCCGAGGCGTGGGGATAAACAGGCTGGGCCAGCAGCACAGCATGCGGTGCCAGAGCGGCAGGGAGGCACCAAGCAGCCCAATTAACTCGCCAAATTGAGCAGAATGGGAGCCTAGTGCTTTTGAAGGGGATTTGGGCAGGCTAGGATGTCAAAAACTGGAATATTTTACCCAGATACCAGAATTTGGGTGATAAATAACCTCTACTGTCACTTTACACAACTCGCCCGTACTCATCCAAAAGTGCCTCTGTTCCCATCCTGCCCGAGAGGTCATCCCTGTCTGGATTCGCCTGGTTCCTCAGCAGAGCCCAGGGAACACGGATATAGAATCCATTTAGGTTGGAAGAGACCCTTGGGATCATCCA
>VZTM01019007.1:232457-247181 GCA_013400555.1 Jacana jacana
CCCCCTACCGCCGTCATCATTGGCCGGTTCGAACGGGCAACAGCCGATGGCGGCGGGGGGAAAACGGCGGCTCCCGCCGCGCACAGCATGCCGGAAGTTGTAGTCTGGCAGTGGGCTGGTCGGGGCGCAGGGGGAGCCTGCAGGCGATGGAGTAGGCCCACAGGCCCGACGGCGGCCGCCCAGCTGTCCCCAGCCGTCCCCAGCACCGGAGCTGGGGCAGCGGCCGGCGAGCCGGCAGCATGTGGGGGCTTGCTGTCCCGCTCCCGCTGCCAAGGGGCGGGATGACAGGGATGAGGGGGGGCAGGGGCCATTTTGGCTACAGTTGAGCATCCCTGGGGTGGTGTGAGCCACCACAGCTCCTTCCTGGGAGGGGAGAGGAGAAGGGGAGCAGGTCGGGTGAGCCCTGGGCCTGTGCACAGCACCAGTCTGGAGTCGTGGAAGTTCCTCTGCTGCTTTCAGAGTCTTGAACAAACCTGACACCTTAAGCCTTAACATTCAGTAGAAAATGACAAGTTGCAGCCACAGAGAGCCTACAGAGATGACACAAAGTGCTCCAAGAAGCACAAGTTACACCATCAACTGCAGTTCACAGAATCCCAGGATGATATAGGTTGGAAGGGACCTCTGGAGGTCATCCAGTCCAACCCCCTGCCAAAGCAGGGCCACCCAGAGCAGATCCCACAGGAACGTGTCCAGGTGGGGTTTGAATGTCTCCAGAGATGGAGACTCCACCACCTCTCTGGGCAGCCTCTGCCAGGGCTCTGACACCCTCACAGCAAAGACGTTCCTCCTCAGGTTGAGATGGAACTTCTTCTGTTCCAGTTTGTGCCAGTTCCTTCTTATCCTGTCACTGGGCACCACTGGGAAAAGCCTGGCCCCACCCTCCTGACACCCACCCTTGAAGTATTTCTAGGTGTTGGTCAGATGCCCCTCAGCCTTCTCCAGACTAAACAGACTCAAGTTCCTCAGCCTTTCCTCATCAGAGAGATGCTCCAGGCCCCTCATCATCTTTGTGGTCCTCTGCTGTGCCCTCTCCAGCAGTTCCCTGTCCTTCTAGAACTGGGGAGCCCAGAACTGGTCCCAGTGCTCCTGGGGCCTCCCCAGGGCAGAGCAGAGGGGGAGGATGACCTCCCTCCACCTGCTGGTCACACTCTTCCTGGTGCCCCCCAGGATGCCATTGGCCTTCTTGGCCACCAGAGCCCATTGCTGGCTCATGCTTATCCTGTTGTCCACCAGGACTCCCAGGTTTTTTTCCTCAGAGCTGCTCCCCAGCAGGTCACCCCCAACCTGTCCTGGTGCAGGGGGTTATTCCTCCCCAGGTGCAGCACCTACACTTGCCCTGGTTGAATTTCACCAGGTTCCTCTCTGCCCAGCTCTCCAACCTGTCCAGGCCTCTCTGGATGATGGCACAGCCCCCTGGAGTGTCAGCCACTCCTCCCAGCTTTGTATCATCAGCAAACTTGCCGAGGGTACATTTCATCCCTCCATCCCTTCATCCAGGTCATTGATGAATATATTGAAGAGGACTGGACCCAGTGTTGACCTCTGGGGAACCCCACTTGTTACAGACCCCCAGCTAGATTCTGTGCCAGTAATCATGACCCTCTGAGCTCTGCATTTTCAGCCAGTTTTCAACCCACCTCACATCTCTGCTTGAATATTCTCCATCTTTGCTCACCATCAAGGAGAAATTAGAGGAACAGAGAGGCTGGAAAGGCAATCTTATTTCTTTCTTTCCTATTTGTTTGTTTTTTTTTCCCTTTGTGTGTGCCTGCACCTGCCTTGCCCCAAGCTGTCCCTGTGCACCTGAGTTTGCAAAGACCTTTCAGGTAGCAACCAAAGAAAGACAAGTTCTTAGAAGCAAATCAGAGTGCTGAGGAGACTAGGAATTAATCTGACCTGTGTTTTTTTTTAATGCACTGGATTTCAGCTGGAGTGGTCTCCTGGTGTTTTAAATCTCAACTCTTCATTAACTTACTGCCAATCATTTCAGCATAAACACCAAGGTTCCTCTTATACTGCTGCCCCCGGGAGGGTTTTCCCATCCCTGCATCCTGGGGCCTGCCAAATCTGAACTTTGAACTGGGGAGACCCAGATGTCCCTGTGGGAAACCCCAGTGGCACCACATGGTCCTGGGAAGAGGTGGTGGTCCAGCTGGATGCTGCGTGGGCACAGCCCCATGGGGCACATCTGTCCCTCTCGGCGGTGCACCACAGCAGACACAACCCAGGCAGGCACCTTCTACGGTAAGTATACGATGATGTTTTCCTCCTCCTCCTCATTTTAAGCCTTAAAATACACGTGGGGCATCTACAACTGTCCCAGACCATCCAAAGGCCACCCAGCTGGTGCTGGGGGGAACCTGTTGGTCCTGTCAGCCTCTTCTCAAGTGTGCCTAGCACACCCACAGCCATAGCTCAGAGATCTCCAAGCTGGTATCTGGAAGGTTAAGAGCCCTTGGTGATAATTTCCTGCAGCTGCGTAGCTGGGCATGGGTACACTGTCAGTGCCCCACAGGTACCCTGTTGGTACCCACTGTATCGATGATTGTCAGTGACCCAAACGAGGGGACTGGGTGCACCCTCAGCGACTTCACAGACAACACCAAGTTGGGTGGGAGTGTTGAGCTGCTGGAGGGTAGAAATGCTTTGCAGAGGGATCTGGACAGGCTGACTGGATGGGCCAAGGCCAATGGGTTGAGGTTCAACCAGGCCAAGTGCCAGGTCCTGCCCTTGGGTCACACCAACCCCTGCAGCGCTACAGGCTGGGGGCAGAGTGNTGGGGAGCCAGGGTGGATGGTCTCTTCTCCCAAGTCACAGGCCATGCGACAAGAGGAAACAGGCTCCAGTTGCACCAGGGGAGGTTCAGGTTGGAGATGAGGAAGGATTTTGAGAGGGAAAGGGTTGTGAAGCCTTGGACTGGGCTGCCCAGGGCAGGGGTTGAGGCCCCATCCCTGGAGGGATTGAAAAGCCGGGTTGACCCAGTGCTGAGAGACATGGGTTAGTGATGGGTTTGATCAGAGTTGGGTTGATGGTGGGACTAGATGGTCTGAAAGGTCCCTTCCAACCCAGACAATTCCATGGAGCCTGTGTAAAGGAGTTGCATGGCTTAGCAGCGTGCTGGGTCAAGAAAGAGCCTCCAGCTGCCCCCAGTTGCAGCAACAGATGCCGGGCATCTCTGCAGGGAACTGCAAAGCATTTGTGGCTGGCACTTGCATGAGGCAGGAGCCCATGTCCCCCTCACCCTGCCCCACAGCAGTGAGCTGGGCTCAGCCTCCAGCACCCCAAGAGGCAGCTCTGCTCCCTGCCAGAGATGGCTGCTGGTGGGGGGAAAACAGGCTTGACTCTCAGCCAGCGCCCCCCGGGCAGGATGATGCCTCCCCCAGGGTTTCTATCGCATTACATGATTAATTAGCTGATTAACAAGATGTCGCCGCAGAAGAATCTGTTCTCTGGACACCAGCTCAGGCGAACAGCAGCCTCTGTGCTAATGAAACTCCTCTGTTCCAAGCAGCCATGCGCTAATTTAGGCAACAACATGCAAATGAAGAACAATACAGCGAGTCAGCTGGAGCTTCTAAATGAATTAGCTCCAGCCTCCTCCAGGCCCTGTCTCCAAGGAGAAAGCAGAAAGGCAGACAGGTCGCTCAGGTGGGACGAGAGCCACATGTTACAGGTGGCTGGGGGACTTAGGAGGTGACTGCTGGCTGTAGCCCCCTGTCCTGCCCTCAGGGGAGGGAGGGCAACAGGCCAGGCAGAAGGGGAAGGTGGAGGTAGCTCCTGCTGACTGAACGTGGTCAGGAGGTGCTGCTGGAGATGTCCATCCTGTAAGCCAGGCTCTGGGCTCCCTTCTGGCAGAATCAGAGCAGCAGCACCTCAGCACAGCCCTGGGGCTCAAGGGTCAAAGCAAGAGCCCTGGGTGAGGAAGTAGGGAGGGACAGTCTCCTGACAAGGCAGGACCAATACAAGCACAAGAGCTGCTCTCCACCCCTAGGCTTTTAAAAAGATCCTGGAAAAAAGACCCCAAAAGCAGGTAAGAGAGCCTCAAAGCTGGATTTACAGTCTCCAGAAAGAAGCCTGAAGTAAGAGGCTGAACAAGCACAATCCCTTTAGCTTGTGATTCCAGCACGTAAGCTACCACGGCAGGAGACGACAAAGGACTAAAGGCTTTAATACAGCAGAGGAAGGGATGGCAGGTACCTTCACCAATGCGTGCTCTGAGCAACAGGACCTGCACTGACACGCTCAGCTCTACCCTCTTCAGCCAGCACACTTTGGCCAAACACCATCTTTTGGGCTCAGCGCAGAAATAACCAGGCAAAACCAGACGCTGAGGCCAACCTGAGACAGCTGGGCAGCTAAAAAGGTGGAGGGTGATTTGCACTGCTCAGGCCCAGCTGGCAGGAGAGGAGGTGGCTGGAGCAGAGGACAGGGATTTTCTCAGCCTTCCTCGCTAAAGGAAAGGGGAAGGCATGGAACATTGCAGTAGAAATTTTCCAGCCAATCTGAATAAATTTGCAGCAAACTGTTCTGCCCCACAACCAGGCACGGCTGACACGAGAAAAGCAAGAGGCAGCAGCAAAACCAGAAACCAGTTGGAGCCAAAGAACAGATATTCCCACCATGGCACTGATCCCCAGGAGAAGGGAGAGGGGAGAAGGGAGAGGGGAGAAGAGGAAAGAGGGAAGAGGGGAGAGGGAAGAGGGGAGAAGGAAGAAGGGAGAAGGTGCTGCCAAGAAGGAGATTGCATAAGGAAGCTGGTTGTAGCAAAGGACTTTTCACCACCTGTGGCTTCTCCCTTTGGCCAACCCCACAACTCAGCCCTACCGCCTGTCTGCCAGGTGGGCACGGGCCACAGCAGAGCGACCTCACTGCTCAGTGCCACACTGCTACTCCTGGCAGCCCCTGAGCGAGCTCCACGCAGGGGAGAGGGCTCCAGCCCTCCAGCCACCGGGCTGCTGCAGGTGTGAGCACGGAGGACATGGTGTGCACTGCTCTTACGGGAAGGAGAGGAGGAATCTGGGCTAGGTAGGAACAGTGGGTATTTATCAATATGGAGAATGCATTACATGTTATTTGCTCACACACACGTGCACACACACACACCCACACACACCCCTGCACCAGGCAAGAGAGCACCTTCCTCCAGACTCAGGAGGGCAGAGCTTGGGCCAAGAGTCCATAATGTGACAGTGGCTTCCCAGCGAGTCTCAAACAGACGCAGGACACCTTCTGCAGAGGAGTCGCCTCCGCTCCGCTCACCAAGCCCCCATTCCCTGGTGACCAGAGGCCACAGGGTGTTGTCCATCCTTGGGCGTGGGGAGGCTCAGCACCTGAAGCTCCTCAGGAGCGCTGGGCCTTCAGTCGGCTCTTGCGGCCGGCCTTGGCCCCGCGCTGGGCTCCCTTCATCAGGCCCTTGAACTGGCCTTGCATCTTTGCCCGCTTCCTGGAGGGAGGAAGGAGCAGGAGGCTGGGTTAGCGTGGGCACCGGGCACAGCTGATGCACAGGGATGCTCCACACTCTCCAAGCAGCGGTGCAGAGGCTGGCAGGGAGCTTCCAGACCCACCAAACCCCCCCCCTAACACTGAAAAGCAGGATCAAACCTACGTTTGTGCCCTGTTTCCCCACCCTGTGCCGTTCCCAGCCAGTCTCACCTTCTGTTGAGCTTAGCTCTGTTCAGGGGGATGTAGGCATAGGGGTCCAGCTGGCCCTTCTTCTTCACGTCGCCTTTGCCTTTCTGTAGGAAACAACGATGTGGGAGAAGATGCAGCACCACAGGAGGTGCATGTGTCTTCTTCTAGTGCGACCCTGGCAGCTGGCCACCCCAAAGACTGTGTTGTAGCAGGGTGCCAGCTGAACACATGACCTTGGATGCTGATTTCCCACCCAGGTGATGCTACAGACACCCCCTTTGAGCGGTGGGCAGCAACTGGCCACAGCAAGGGCAGGGCCAGGACTCCAGAATGGGCTGGAAATATTGACAGGTACTCAATGTGTGACAGTTCCTCTTGAAGCAGAGATTTACCTTCCTTCCCAGCCTTAACGCTGCAGGACCAGACCCTCAGCAAACACCCCGTGCTTTCTGCCCCCCAGCCCAGCAGCAATCCTGCCCCAGCAGAGCCCCAGCCTTCTCCCCACCCACCTCCTGCCACCCCTCAGATCCCTCACCTTAGATCTGTACTCTGCACCGATGGCTGGCTCCTTGCCCAGCTGCCGGTGGATCCCAGAGCCTCCAGCTGGAAAACAAGGAATGTGTGTCTTGAAAAGGGGTCCTGGGGCTCCCCCTTCCCATTTCCTGTGACAGAACACAGCAGGGCTGGGGAAGCTGTTCCTGGTTTTGCCTCCAGCCCATGGGTGTGAGGACAGCAGAGAAGAGTGACCGTTTCCCACAAGCACAGATTTCTGCTCCAGCTGCCCTGGAGCACCCCAGTAAGATGGGTATCGTGGTTCTGGCCCCCTGGGAAGCCCCAGACCAGGCACAGGTGAAGGACTTACCTCTGTACTGAGGGTAGGTCCCAGCCTCAGCTTCCTCATCATCTGGCTCCTCTCTGAACTTTCGCTTCTGGCTTTTCTTCTGCAGAAGATGACAGTTGTGACCCTGCAGCTGGCTACTCCTTACATTTCTGCCCTCCCATGGATCCCCGAGCTCCTGCTTCCTCCCAGGTTGGGCTGGAGCACATACACTGTCCCCAGCCAGCCTGTCACACCCCTCCAAGCAGCTGGCACCTGCCTGCTCTCCCCACTAGCCCTTTGGGCAGAGCAGCAGTTGCTGCAGACAGGGGTTTGGCACAGCTGAGCTCCCCCAGCATCTCCTCAGGACCACGAGCCCCATACTCACACTGCGGAGTCCCACATCTTGCAGCACATCTGCCATCTCCTCGTCCGTTCCTATGGTACAGAAGAGAGTCAGAACAGGATGGAGGAGCAGGGTGTCCCTGCCAAACTGGCACTGATGGCCACGTCCGCTTCCAGTCTCCTCCTGGTGATGGAGGGGGCTGCCTTCCCTGGGTGGCAGTGGCCAAGGAAAGAGCCACTGGGTGTGACAAATGGCCACACCAACCCCTGCTGCTTCCACCCACATTTTTCTCAAGCTCCAACATACGGGTGGCAGGAAGGAAACCATTCAGAGTACCAGAGCAAGACTAGCGTGGCCCTCTGCCAGCCCAAGGCAGTACCTCTGGCTTCATCGTCGTCCACCTCATCCTCCTCTTCATGGATGATCAGGCGCCCGTCCTCAGACATCTGGAAGTCATGGCTCACTCCTCTGGACCGCTTGGGGCCTGGCTTGGTGGCTGCTCACAAAGAGGTGGGTCAGGGCCTGGGGAAAGACCTGCTCCCCGGGGGCAGTTGTACCCCCAGAGCCCCTGTGCATCACACCAGCTCCCGCCCTGTCCATCCCATCCCAGTCACATCTAAAGCTCCACTCCTTACCGAGCACCCGCTGGGACACGTTGGGGTCCAGGAAGTTGAGGGGCTCATCCTCTTCCCCTTCCTTCAGCCAGGCCTGTCCCTTCTGCCTTGCTTGCTTCCTCCTCTCCTTGCTCCGCTGCCTTTCCTCCTCTTCATCCTCCTCGTCCTCTGAGTCAGCCAGAATCTCCTCCATGCTGGTCAAGATGCAGAGAGGATGATGGAAACGGAACAAGCCCAGGAGTACAGACCCCAGGAGCCTGCCCCCCAGTTGCCCAGCAGACCTGGAGATGTCCCCACCAGCTGAGCAGAGCAAATCCAGCACGAAGCTCTCCATAAGGGCTGCTCCTTCTTCACCCCTGGCCCATCTTTACCTCTCTCCTCTGGGCTGTGCAGGTGGTGCCTCCTCTTCATCCGTAGTCGCAGCTGCCCGCCTCAGCGTGCGCTGCTTGCGGCTTCGGGCTTCTGCCTTCCGGATGTTCACCAGCACCTTGTGGTACTCAGCCGGCAGCAGCCCCTTCACCAGCTCAAAGCTGAGGAGCGCACAGAGAGTGGTCAGTGCCCACTTCCTCCCACACTGCCTCCCCCAGGGATCTCCCTCGCTGCCCCAGCGCGTCTCCAGCCCAACCCAGCAGCCCCCGCCTCACCCGAACTTGCGGATAAACTTGGTGAAGAGGTTTCGGAGCTTCATACGGAAGTGGCGCCTCATGTCGTCCGAAAGATTCCCCACGGCCTCCAGCTGCCAGGACAGAGACCCTCAAGACCAAAGCACCCCTGGGCCTGGGCATCCAGCCTCCCACCCTTTCCCAGCACGGCCACCTTGCTCACCCTGGTGCCCAGTCCCCCTGCCTGCCCCTGGCAGAGCCTTGGGGATGTCCACCTGGCTTGGCAGGGCCAGTTCGCAGAGATTCTCTGGCAGGTCCATGCCAGCATTGAGCAGAGAGTGACCCCCTCGCTGCTTTCTCAGCCACCGAGATCAAGGTTGTGCCCCTGACTCCCAGACAGAAGCAGGGTGCAGCTGGACATGCTCCCAGCTGCCCAAGGCAGCCCCAGCTCTGCCCCATCACCCTCGTCTGGGCACCCCACGTGGGATCTCACCATTGTCTGGACATGCTTGGCCAGCACCTTGGTGTCCACCAGCAGCAGTGTGACTTTGAGGAAGCCCAGCGCCGCCTTCACCACATCCCGTGTGCGGGAGGCCAGCAGCAGGCAGATGTTCTGCAGGAGCTGCTCCACCACGCTCAGCTCCAGGTGATCTGCAACCACAGCAGGGCTCAGCCACAGCCAGCCTCTTCCCAGCACCCACTTTTGCCAGAGGTGGGGTGTTACCTCGTCCCCCTTTGCTGCCCCTGTCTCCCCCACCCCTCCTGCTCACCTTTGAACTCAAAGAAGAGGCGGGTCAGCGCCAGGACCGTGCAGCTGATCATGGTGACAGAACCCGTGAGCCCCGCGTAGACCAGGAGCAGGAACCGCTGCATGCCCTCTGCAGGAGGAGAATGACTCAGGCTTCACTTGCTCCGGGCTCAGCAGCACCCCTGGCCCCTTTCAGTGGGTGCTGGAGCAGTTGTGGGACAGAGTAAGCAAAGCAGAGCAGGAGCTCACCTTGGGGCGTGGGCCCAAAACGGATGAAGGCGTGTCCCATCTCCACGAGCAACACAAAGGCATTCTTGCGGGCCCCCACCGACACTTCTTTGGTACAGAGGATGACCTGGAGGTACATGGGCCCATCACAACCCTGTTGTCACCTTGCCATGGCCAGAATCCCCCCCCAGGGACCACACTCACCTCTGGGACCAGGGCAGTGACAAAGGGCTCGTGCTCTGCGGAGAGCTGCTTCACGATGTGGAACAGGCACTTCAGCCGGGGCTGTGGGAAAGAAGAGCCCCGTGCTGGTACACCCAGGGACACACACCTGGCTGCCCAGTCCACCACCCTGTCCCCTCCTGGCAGGAGCCGAGCTCGGCCACCACAGCCCTTGCTCTCACCCTCTTGGCTGGGGACGCTGCGCTCTTGAGCGAGTCCAGGAGCGTTGTCTGCAGATCCCGCAGGTGGGAGTGGATAAAGGCCTGGCAGGGGGCACGGGGAGCGGCACACACCTCCTCCAGCACACGGTACGCCTTCTTCTGCATGCTGCGTTCCTTGCTCTGCAGGGACAGCCAACACAGCCCCACCATTAGGGCAGCCCCTCGTCACGGCGTCTGAAGGGACCCCCACAGCACCACATGCCACCCAGCAAGGACCTGTGCCCTGTAGCAGCTGCTCAGCACCCCAGAGCACAGGTCGAAGCTGGCAGCAAGCAGACAGTGCCCCACTGCACCCCTGTGCCTGTCGGGGCTGGGGGCTCACTCACCTGGAGGGAAGGCTGGATGGTGCGGTACAGGGAAGCCAGGGACTGCTCATCAGCATAGGGTGCCATTACCACCACCAGGTCCAGGATGGAGAGTCTGCAGCAGAGAAGGACACCCAGGTGGGTAAGTGCAGCATCACTAACACCGCCCAACCAAGCTGGGACCCCCGCTACAAGACTCACTGGATGCACAAGAGTGGCACGTCCCACAGGGGACAGCACCAGTGCCTGGCACTGCTCACTAGGAGGCAGCCAGCAGCTTTACCCATTGGGGTGTTACCTGGTGAACTCAGAGCTCTCGGGACAGGTCAGCTTCTCGCTGGCTTTCTGCAGGAACCCACACACCATCTGCAGGGCAGGCACACAGAGCAGTATCAGAACTGAGTGAAGGGTGTGCTTTTACAAGCATTTGTAATCCACCTGGCAAATGCCTTGTCACAGGACTTTGTGAAGACCAGAAGCACGACAGGTCCAAAAACAGCTGGACAAATTCCCAATGTGCCACATCCAGTTGCAAGACTGGGAAATCCCAGACCTCTGGCTGAGAAGGGCTCCCTCCTCATGAGGGCTCCTCTCTTCCCAGCTTCTATGTTCATGTCCTCTCCAGTCAGGTGCCCACCACAATCCCATCAAACTGGGCCAAATGGGAGACGCTGGCTGGAGTCAGCACCACCTGCCCCCACCCTCCCCCCTCACCTGGGGATCAGTGATGGTCAAGTAGACTCGGACAGTGTCCAGCACAGAGCGGCGCTGAGCACTGTCGCCCCCGTCCTCCTCGGGCTGGCTGTACACATTGAACAGGATGGGCAGGAAATTTTTGGCAAAGCGACCCACTTCTGCCCGCTCCGCATCTAGGGAAAGGATGACAAAGGGGTACGGATCAGCATCTTTCCCCTCTGGGTGACTCCAGGGGACAAGGACCCACCAGGAGGGTCTGTGTGTCGTGTGTGTCCCCCCTCCTTCAACCTGTCTTGCATCCTTTGTGGATGAGGGTGCGCAAGGCTTGGCACACGGTGGCACGCAGGTCCGGCCGCTCGCTGATGGCCATGCCCAGGGTGCGAGCCAGCCCCTTGAAAGACCCCAGCACATCTGTGGGGTGGGTGCAGAAACCAGGCAGCAGGGTCCAGACCTAGAAGGCAAAGGGTAAGGTGGGAGGCCATCACCCTTCGCCCGAGTCACCTCTCCCCAGCCTGGAACCACAGCAGGGCTCCCGGGCGCTTCTCACTACCTGCCACTGCAGCGTGTCGTAGATCTTGGCTTCCACGCTCTGTCCAGCCTGGGTGAACTCCGCGGCTGCAGAAGAGAAGGGGGACATGAGAAGAGCAGCAGAGTTGGCAAAGCCCTGCTCCATCCCAGGGAAGGGAAGGTAGGTCCCCCACCATGCCATCCTTCTCACCTCTGCTCTTCAGGGCAGCTGCCAGGGGCAAGAAGTAGCTGGTGAAGAAGCCGAGCCGCGCGCCCTGCACGTAGTCCCGCAGCACGGGCAGGAGCCAGCTACGGGGGAAATCCAGTGTCTCCCTGGGGAGGGAAGGCACAGGTCAGGGGAGCGGTGGGTGCTGCTGGCATCAGCCCCTGGGCAGGGAGCACCTTCACCCAGCCCACAAAACCAGGCTCACAGGCAGAGCCAAACACTGCAGGGGGACTGAAGAGGAACATAACAAACCGCTGCAAAACTGCTACTGTCACAGACAGACAGACTGGCAGCTGGTCATTTCCCAGTAAGAGAACTGGGGGGAAGTAGAGAGAAAACATCAGCCAAACGGATAGTACTCCACTACAGGTACTGGGGGTACTGGTCATTTGCACTGGCTCAGTGAGAGATGGGAGCCGATGCAGAGGAGAACGGTACAAGAGGGAAATGGTTTCTCAGCTGGAGATCGGGGTCCTTTGCTGCTGGGAGCGGGTACAGAACCCGCTGTCCCACGGCTGTACTCACTCCTTGCCATCGATCTCCAGGGGCACGGCTTCCAGCACCACTTCAGGGCCCATGGCACCCACAGCAGCCCCCACTGCCTGGTCCACTTCAGCGGCGTAGGGAAAGTGTGGGGAGAGACGCAGGTCACACAGGGACCGGAGACACTGTGGGGACAGGGTAGGTCAGTCACAGAGGAGCCATGGAGGCAGGTCTGGCATGTGTCACTCCTGCACATGGATGCCAGCTGCCCCGCATGTTCCCATGCCGAGTGCCATGCACACCCTGCCCTGGCACAGGCAGGACAGTGGGCACTAGGACAACCCTGCCCAGAGAAGGCACCAGAGCGCAGGCAGCAGCGCTGCCACCCCACATGCCTCCATGCATGAGCCTGACACCTCCGTGCCTGCCCCAACTGGCTCACCTTCCTCATGATGGGGTGGCACTGCTTCCCACACGTCTCGAAGAAGACCTCCAGCACACGCAGCACCTTGTCCCACGCCGCGTGGAAACGGTATGTCAGGCCCTCCTCCACCGATCTAGGGAGGAGAGAGGACATGGTCACGCTGGCAGGGACCAGCACTGTTCAGGGACTGGGCAGAGGTTGCTTAGAGCTTAGCCAGACCCGTGGGGACGGTCTCTCCCACACTGCTTCCCCTCACCTGAACATCTTGCACAGGTAGCTGGCAGGGGCTGGGGCAGATGCAGAGATGGTGCCCAGGTCATCCACGTGGGGAGCAACGCACTCGCTCAGGAGTATCTGTGAGGACACACAGGGAAAGTAAGGCAGCAGCAGGAAGTGCCTGGGAAGCACAGAGGGGCACACCGCCCCACAGGCCCCAAACCCCCAGGCAGATCCCCCCCTGCGAGGACCAGGGCACCCAGACAGAGTACCTCCAGGGTCTGCGCTGCCGCTGACACCACTTGGGAGTGTGGGGAGAGAAAGCAGTTCATGGCAGCTGAGAAGAGCCGGGGCAGGTGAGCCCAGCACAGGTCCTTCTGCAGCCTGGAGAAGAGAGACTGGGTGAGAGAGAGAACAAGTGGCTGCTTCTCCCCCTGCCCAGCTCTGGCCCCTGCCCGCACCTGCCCAGGTTGATGTGTGCCCGCTCCATGGTGGACAGCCAGGTCAGCAGGGGCTGCAGGTCACTCGTGCTGGGCACGTAGTCATAGAGGGCCTGGGGAAGCAGAGGGTGCGTAAGTGGGTGTTGCAGCACTGCCAGCCCCATCCCTCCCCACGCCGGTGCCCCACACTCACGGTGATGATCTGGGCATTGAGCTCGGCTGGCAGGCAGGTCACACTGGCCTGGGCATTGAAGAGGCTGTGGAAGGCTTGCATGGCACACGCTGTCACCAGCTGCGAAGGACACGGCATCAGGACAGGGGGTCCATGGTAGGCAGCACCTCTTCACACCCTCTATCCCCTGCCCCAAAGCAGGCTCTGGCTGGGAAGCCCAGCGCTGCTGCAGCTACACTCTTTTTTCAGCCTTCCCCTCCCATGGCAGACAGGTCAGCAAGACCAGCTGCTCCGGGCTGCTCTGCATCCCACATTTCCAGGCTCCCTGCTAGCAGCTGAGGGGTTCAAGCCCTTCCAAGGTGCAGCCAAGGGGGAAAGGGGCTGCCCTGGCCACCCCCGGCACAGGGACACTCACCACGTGGCTGAGAGTCATGATTCGGAGCAGGGTCTCGCAGCAGGTCTTCACCGCGGCTGCGGGGAAGCAGGGCAGCAGGTCCCGCAGCAGGGTGAGGACGTGGAGGGTGGTGGTGGCCTCCTTGGTGCCTGTGGGAGCAGAGCAGCGCCTGAGCCTATGACACCCCATGGCAAAGCCCCACCAGAGGCAAAGCCACCTGTGAGAGCACTGAGGCTGCCCCAGGGAGCTTAGGTGAACACCCCCTGACTTCTGGGAAGAGCAGAGCAACAGACAAGATGGCTGAGGGCCTCCTAAAACATTTTAGGTTCCCCACCAGCATCTCATACCCTCCCCAGAAATCCAAGGTACTGCACCCTCCCTTTTTCCCTTCGAGTCCCTGTTCTCGAAGGGAACATGTTCTCCAGGAAGAGAGAGAGAGAATGAGAACCAAGCCACAGCCCCCCTCTGCACTCAGCTGTGGACCCCTTGCTCCAGCACCTCATACCTCCAGCTTTTTCGATCTCCTGCACGCAGAACTTGGCGGTGGAAGGTGCCGCGGGGTGATGCTTGGGGGCCATGTCTCCAAACATGAACTCGCTGCCCTTCAGGACGGAGCACACACCGTACTGCGCTGCTTTCCGCACCTGGGGGAAGAAGAGCCCGTCTGGGTGGGAGCCATGGACCCTGGGCACACAGCCAGCTTCAGAAATGAGCCCCAAAGGCAGCATCATCCCTCGCCAGGGGAAACCGGGAGCTCACCTTGGGCTTGGTATGAACACAGAAGCTCAGCAAGCCGTGATAGACCTGGAGGGTGACAGGGTAGCTCCAGGCTGCCAAGTCCTGCTTCCGCAGCAGCGTGGCCAGGCAAGAGAGGACCTATAACAAGGGAGCAGCAGGGGGTGTTACCCCACAGAGACCCCCTCTCTGTGCAGAAACCTCAGGCCGAGCACCCAGCACCACCCAACAGCAGCAGCTCCAACCCAGCTCTCAGCAGACTCCCTGGCCAGAGCTGCCTCTTGGCTACTCACCCATCGCAGGGCAGAGGTGGAGCTACCGCAGGCCTGTGAGGAGATGATTCCCACAAAGGCTTTTGAGGCATCTGAGAACTTTTTTATGAGCACAGGGCTTGGGACCCTGCCAGGAAAAAGAGGTGCATCGACAGTGTGAGGAGCAGGCAGGCAGTGGGCGGCCTCACGGGGAACTGCATCCCCAGCCCGCTCTGGTTGGGTCATTTCCCCAGTCTGGTGATGGGGACAGTGCTAGCCCCTCTTCCAAGATGGGCCTGGGCAGCTCTTCCTGCTCCTCTACCGGCCACTCACCGCTTTAGGACAAGGTTAAGCAGGTAGGCAACAGCAGCCAACGACTCAGGAGACTCCACTGCCTCCAGCGTGGTCATCTGGGAGCAGAAGAGGGGTGAGTGAGGGGGGGG
>VZTM01019007.1:259822-283495 GCA_013400555.1 Jacana jacana
GGGGGTGCTGTGGGGCTGGGAGTCAATGGGGGACACTGTGGCCATGGGGTTCTATGGGGTTGGGAGGCAATGGCAGGGGGGGATGTTGTGGTCCTGGAGGGGCTGTTGAGGGCGGGGATCCCGGGTGTGATGGGGCTGGTTCAGTCGAGCTGAATGGCTTTTTGCTCTTGGCACAGGCAGCCTTTGTGTGACCGGGCTGGGTGCCAGAGAATGGCTTGGTGCTGAGGGGCTGGGTGCTACTGAACTGGGGAGCTGGGTGTCCGGGAGCTGGCCACCACTGGAGGGTGCCACCGGGCTGGGTCTGGGGAGCTGGAGCCTGGCAGGAGCAGAGCCCTGGCCCTGGCTGGGGCTGGGATAGGGCCAGGTCTAAGGTTCACCCTGCCATGATGGTGCCTGTGGTCTTGGCTGCGCCGGTGGTTACTGTCCCATCCCACCCTGTCCCCCTGGGCTCAGTGCCCCACTGGGATGTGGAGAGGTCCATGGGCAGGGTGAGGGCTGGAGCCCTAGTGCTTGAGGGTGCATGGCTCTGCTGGAGCATCATCCCTGTGGCTGTGCTGGTGCCTGGAAGCAGAAAGGGGGTCCTGCCCTGTCCCCTCTCAGCTCTCTGCTTCGCAGCCACCAGCTGTCCTAGGCTGGGAAACCTCTATGATTGGTGAGGAAACCTCTTTGACTGGCACTGGGAGTCTCAGGAAGGGGAGAGCTGGCTGGGTAAGGAGGTGCTGTGTTTTTGGAGAGGACTCCCAAGACTCGCTGCTGGAAGCAGTTTGTCTCTTACCACACAGCAGCGACATGGGGAGGGGGTGTCACCCAAAGGCTGCACAGCAGGAAATTGTTGTTCTCCTTTGTACCTGGTGTGTTTGTTTCAGAGGAAACCCTCGACAGAGTGAAGGGGAAATGCAGGGAAAGGTGTGGCATGGGGGTTTGCAGATCCCACCGTCCCCCTTAGCAGGGTCCAGGTTACAGGACACCTGGGCAGGAACCACATGTGTGACCTGGGCTGGGCTGGTGGGTCTGGTCTCTCCAGATGTTTCCAGCCTTGGGGTCAGCTCCAAGGGGGTCTGGCAGGGCAGAGGGGAGCTCCCAGCTTTTTGGGCCACCCCATCTGGATGCTGCAGCTCCTGCCCTTACCCTCCCTGCCACCGCTCGAGGGCTGTGCAGTGGGTGCAGCAGTGGACGGTCCCCACTGGAGGGACTTTGTGGTGTGGCACCGTGCCCAGGCCAGCACTTGGCCCAGGTTCAGAACGTGCCTTGGCAGGACCCCGAGGCAGCCTCACTGCTTAATATTGATGGGCACTGCCTGCACAGAGGCCTGGGGGCCTCAGCCCCTGCAGATCGTTTTTCTGGGTGCTGGGCCAGCTCAGGTTCCTCCTTGATCCCAGTGCAGCTCTGGGGCGAGACGAGGGGCTTGGGGAGGCGGGGGGGAGCATTGCACCAGCCCCCTGGGGCTGGGGCTGCCTCTGGGCTGCTCCTTAGCTGGTTCATGGCATTGTCCGAGGTGGATCCAGGTGAGGGGAAGGAGGAAGCGTTGGAACTTGGAGAGGGGCTGTGAGGTTGGGAAGCGTGGCCTCTGCAGCTTGGTCCAAAGGTTGAGGTGAAGGGAAGTAGCATCCAGCCCCTGCTTTTTGGGAGTGAGAAGGGACTAGGGGAGGAGGGGTAATCCTGGCACGGCTCCTCCGTGTGTCTCTTGTGTGGATTCCCCCATACCTGAACCTGTCGGGAAAGACTGTGCCCGGGATAGTCCCTGGAACTGGCCCAGCATCCTGGATGCTCGTGCCTTCTCTGGTTTCCTCTGAGTCAGACTCTCCATGTCGCTCCCCCGGCCCCCTCCCCGCTGGGAAAGACGAGATGGGTCCAGAGAGCGTCTGAGCCCAGACGCCAAGAGGCCTGTGCCCCCTGCTCCATGCAGAGAGCCGTCCCAGCGACAGTGGCCCCACGGCCTCCAGGAGTCTGAGCTCAGCTCCCTCTGCTCTTCATCCCTGCCCAGGGCCAAGGAGAGGCCCCTTGCCCTGCTGTCCAGGCAGGTGGTCCAGCAGCCTCAGTGCGGGGAGCTGCACGGCCGGCATCAGCACATCTGGAAAGGGAGACCTTTCCTGTGGGACCAGCCAGGCTGTGGGGTGGGCTGCCCACGCTGAGCTCCTCTTCCTCCCCCCCTCCCAAGGTGTGGCGTGGCAGGGATGAGGAGCCGGCAGCGGATGTTCGCGGCGGTGATGCGCCTGCTCCTCAAGTGCCTGCGGCTGGGCCGGCGGCGGCGGTTTAAGCTGTGGCGGCAGGCGGAGCAGCTGTGGCGCTACGGGCACCTCTGCCTCCGCTCCCTGCTCTACAACTCCTTCACCAACGGCGACGTGGTGCTCGACTCCCTCTTTGAGCCCGTCTACTGGCTGGTGGACCACGTCACCCGGTGGTTTGGGGTGGTGAGTACCCTCACGGGGCTGGGGCAAGTGTGCTGCTGGGACAACTGGCTCTCAGGGCTGCTTGTTCTCTAGGCAGGAAGGGAGAAGGGACCTCAGCTTGTTTTCCTGTGGCTGCATCCTGCCTGTGCCTTTCCCCAGGCAGCCAGGGGCAGGTGCTGCCTGCTCTGGTGACCCAAACCCCTTTCTTGTAGGTGTTTGTGGCGCTGGTGATCGGGCTGACAAGCTCCATCGTGGCCATCGTGTACATCTGCCTGCTGCCCCTCATCCTGCAGACCTACACACCTGCCTGGATCTGCTGGCACCTTGCCTACGGACATTGGAACCTCATCATGATTGTCTTCCACTACTACATGGCCATCACCACCTCACCCGGGCACCCACCGCAGGTGAGGCACGGACCGACAGTGCAGCCTCTCCCAGTTGGGCACTGAGGGCTGGCTATGGACAGTCACGGAATAGCCAAACCAGCCTGGTGGTGTCATTGCAGGTCTCCTCCAGACTGGGGCAGCGATGGGGAGGTGGGGGATCCCAGGGGAGGTGAGGAGTGTGGGGAGCAGGGTTTGGGTGCACCAATCTCTTCTGACCTGTGTGCAGGCCAAGGATGATCTCACCGGCGTCTCCATCTGCAGGAAATGCATTGCCCCTAAGCCAGCTCGCACCCACCACTGCAGCATCTGCAACAGGTAGGGCTGCCTCCCTCTGCCCCACTGGGGGCAGCCTCCAGGACCCCTCTCCTTGCCCCCCATGGTACGCTACGAGACGGGGGGCTCTGTTCTGCTGGCTTTTCACCTTGCCCCTCACACAGCCCACAGGGGTGAGGGGGGCTGCCTGCCCCCTGTCACTGTGCTTGCACTAACACTGGCACTGCTCTCCTCCTTCCCAGGTGTGTGCTGAAGATGGACCACCACTGCCGTATCCTTCTGCAGTACTAACCCATGGCCCTCTCCCAGGGGAGAACCAGCCCCGCTTCCCCCTGCTCTCCCTGACCTGCTCCTCTCCCAGCTCAGCCCGTGCAGGGAAGAGCCAACCCGGTCCATGGGGTGGGGTTGGGCCCGTGGTCTGTCACGGTTACGTACCTTTAACCCCCGAGGCAGCCTGGCTGAACAACTGTGTGGGACACTACAACCATCGCTACTTCTTCTCCTTCTGCCTGTTCATGACCATGGGCTGCATCTACTGCAGCATCAGTGGCTGGGACATGTTCCGGGACGCCTACGCAGCCATTGAGGTGAGAGGCAGGCTCTAGCCCTCCCCGTGGCTGCCTGGGCTCCCCAGGCTGGCTGAGCTTGCAGAATAAGTTTGGGCCAGGCCTGGCCTTGTTAGTGACTTTGCTTCCCCTCTCCCTCCTCATGCAAGGCTCCCAGCTGCCCTGGAACTCTGTTGGGTGGGAGGGGAGGTGAGGGGAAAGGGCCCCCTCCTTTGAGACACGTAACTGGTGCCCTGTTTTCCATCCCCCTAGAGAATGAAACTGCTTGAGAAGGAGAGACTGCAGGTGGCTGCCAACCAGGTGGGACATCCCTGCCCTCAGCTGCTCTGGGCAGAGCAGAGCAGAGCTGCCCCGTGTGGCTGTGTCCCGCCTGGGGCCCTGCTCCAAAGGAGCCAGAACCAGCCCCTGTGTTCATCTCATCTCAGAGAGCCGGGGCTGGCCGGGCAGCTCTGCTACAGCCACTGCCTCCAGCAGCTCGGGGCCCGCTTCCCTGCACACCCAGCTTCCAGAGGCTTTGGCTGGTGGCAGCAGCTTGGCATGTGCTGCCCAGACCCTGTGGCACAGACCATCTCCTAGGGAAGCTGCAGCAGTGCGTTCCCATCTCGCCATGAGAGCGAGTGTCCTCACCGGTCCCATGGCTGCTCCCTGCCCCCTTACCTCTGCCCCATTGCTTCTCACCCCTAAGCGCACTCCCAGGTGTCTGTCTGTCTCATGGCTGTCTCGGGCTGCCTCCCCATCGCCCTGGCTCTTGTGTTGGTTCCAGCCACAGTCCTTTCAAGCTGTCAGAGCTGTGTCAGTGAGGGGTGCAGCAGCCCTGTCCGGCTCTAGGCTATAAAGCAGCTTCAGTAATTCCACCCCACTCTCTGGTCCTTTTTCAGACGTACTACCAGACCCCACCACCCACCTTCTCCTTCCGCCAGCGAGCTTTCCACAAGAGCGTGGTCTACCTCTGGGTACTGTGCAGGTAAGGGCTCCCAGAGGGTGGGGGAAGCCCACCCTCTGCCTCCCCAGGGCTGGGTTGGCTTGCTCTTGGACGCAGATGAACCTCCCAGCTCTTGGGCCACAGAGGAGAGATTTTGGCAGTCTCTCACAAGATGAGCTGACCCACCTACAAAGCTGTAGGTCATAGAATCACAGAATGGTCAGAGTTGGAATGAACCTTAAAGATCTTCAATTTCCAACCTGGGCAGGGACACCTCCCACCACACCAGGTTGCTCCAAGCCCCATCCAGCCTGGCCTTCAACCCCTCCAGGGATGGGGCATCCACAGCTTCTCTGGGCAACCTGGGCCAGGCTCTCACCACCCTCACACCAAAAAAGTTCTCCCAGTATCCCATCTCAATCTCCCCTCTTTGAGTTTGAAGCCGTTACCCCTCACCTCGTTGCTACGTCCCCTTGTAAAACCTCCCTCTCCAGGCACAGGGAGGCAGCCTCAGCCCCCAGCCCCCCCCAGCTGTGGCACCAGGCGAGGAAGGGTCTATGTGCAACCTGCTCTCGCTGCTGTCCCCAGCTCGGTTGCGTTGGCCCTGGGTGCCCTCACGCTGTGGCATGCTGCCCTCATCACCCGTGGGGAAACGAGCATCGAGCGGCACATCAACAAGAAGGAGCGGCAGAGGCTGCAGAAGAAAGGCAAGGTGAGCGCAGCCCGCAGGGCGGGAGGGCTGCCCGGGGCAGGGCCAGACACCACACGCATCTCCCCGGCCTGCAGGTCTTCAGGAACCCCTACAGTTACGGTGGCTGGGATAACTGGAAGGTGTTCTTGGGTGTGGACATGCCAAGGTAAAGCCCCGGGGAAGCGGTGGCTCAGCAGCAGGTGGGGGTGCTGGGACGCTGGGGCTCTCCTTGGGCGGAGCAGGACAGCGAGCGTCCCGTGCTCTGTGCTGCCTCCAGGCTTTGCAAGGCCCGGAGAACCTGGGCAGCAGCTGATTCGTGGCTCCTCAGCCCTGCTGCATGGCAAGCTCTGGGCTACACTGTGCCCCGTTGCCAAGGGCTGCCCAGCTTGGCCGTTGTGGCAGCGCAAGGCCGCAGCTCACAGCCCTGCCTGGGCTCTGGAGAGCTGAGAAGCACCAAGGCTACAGCACCCTTTGCTTTGGCCTCACTCCTCTCCCCACAGGCACTGGATCACCCGTGTCCTGCTGCCCTCTCCTCACCTGCCCCACGGGACGGGCCTGAGCTGGGACCTGCCTCCCTGCCTGACCAAGCAGCGCACGCCGCTCCTGGCCATCTGAAGCTCCAGGTGCTGCAGATGTCGCTCCCCACCAGGCTGGGGAGCACACAGGGGACCCATTCCACCACTGTGGCTCCCGCTGGCACGGGTGCTGTCAGGCATTGCTGGCTGGAGCTAGAGCCACGGGAAACTGTTGGGAGAGTGTCAGCGCCTGGATGGCGGCTCTCTTGGCTGCTGGGGTGGGGGGGGGCTGCAGGCAGTCCCGGGGGACAGGCGGCAGAGCTGCGGCTCCCCGCTCCAGCTGAAGGTGCTGCCCTCACTGGCACAGGTATGGCCCCAGCGGGCTCTCTAGCAGGGCTGGGCGCACAGGATGGCACCCCTGTCCCTAACCACTCCCCAGGGAGCCTTTTTAAGACCATCCAATAAATATTTTTGGGTTTTTTTTTTTTAAGGGAGCGTGGCTCTTTCCCTGGTGGGCAACACAAACTTTTAGGCAGAGGGACACCCCCGAGTCCCTACTGTGGCAGGAGGAGTAAGGGCCTGTGGGAGCACCACCCTTAGCTTCTCGGTGTAGGGAGGGGCGCTGGGGGCCCAGCCTGAGCTGCCTGGAGACCCCCCACAGCGTTACCAAAACAGATAGATTTATTCTTCTGGCACGTGGGTTGCCACAGTCCCATGGCGTGTGGCACAGGCCTGCCCTCTCCACCCACGCGGGGCGAGTCTGTCCGTCACTGCCCCCGGCTGCAGCGGAGGCCAGGCAGGCCCCCAGCAGCACAGCGCCTTCCCTGCTGCAGGGTGGGTGTGCTGGGAAGGTGCCACAGTGAGGTGTGCCATCTGCTGCCCTCCCCACCGCTCCAGTGCCTGGGGCTGTACTGGGCTCTCCGAGGGTCCCTGTTGGCTGGCTTGGTGGGGGCCTGCTCAGGTTGTCGGTCAGCACAGGGAAGGGACGCAGGGTGCTCACCTGCCCGGGCTCCCCAGCAGAAACCTGTGGGGACAGAGATGGTGCCATCAGCTACGTCCCCAACCTACCAGTGCTCCCCCAGCTCCAGCCACTCGCACTCACCATTCCCCCCGTGCTGCCACCGCCTCCTTCCGCACCAGCCTCTTCTTGTCGTCCAAGGGCTTGGCCAGCGCTCGGATAACTCGAGCCTTGTACGGGAGCAGCTGTAGAATAAGAAGGTCTCTTGGTGAGAGAGCTGGGTGCAGGCTGCCCCCCCAGGAGGAGGTTTGGGAGCCCCCTTGCCCCTGCAGAAGCTGGAGCAGGAAGGAGGCTGCCACAGGAGTACTCACCGCTGTTATGGGCAGACTGGTGAGGGCATGGGCACAGCGCAGGGCAGCGATGCGGACAGCCTGGAACAGAGAGGGGTGTGAGGGCAGCAGAAGGGGCAGGGGAGAGGGGCGTGTGGTGGGTGAAGGAGGGGGGGGACACGCACCATGGTGGGGCTGGAGGTGAGGCTGAGGAACTTGGTGACCAGCGTGTCGACGTGCAGGCTCATGATCTGGGGAGCTTCGAGCAGCAGCGGCTGGAGGCAGCTGAGCGTGGAGAGCTGCACCACGCGGTCCGAGCAGGACAAGGCCTCGAGCAGGAGGGGAAGGAGCTGTGGGTGGGGAGGACACAGGAGCCATTGAGTAACGCTCAGCCCCACGCTCTGCACTGCCACAATCCTCCCAGCCCCAGCCAAAGCTGGCTCTCACCGTGGGCAGCTCTGTCACCAGCACGGGCTTGGGGAGGTGGTTGAGCACATGGGACAGGCCCTTCAGGTAATTGGCCTTCACATCTGTGGAGAGCAGAGGTGGTCACAGGCAGCCAGGGGAAGGAGGGGGCGCCGGCTCAGGTCCCCTGGGTAAGGGGATCACGGGGGTGGTGAGGCCGGGCTGGGGGGGTGGCCGCTCACCGGGGCCAGCCCCATGGAAACCCTGCACCAGCTTGGGGACGTTGTCGGTGAAGAAGCGCTGGCGGAACATGATGCGCACGTCGGCGTGGCAGCCCCTGTGCAGCACGTCCGGGGACTCGGCCATGAGCAGGGAGAAGCCGTCAGCCACAGCAGGGCCCAGCTCTGTGTCGCTCAGCAGGGTCAGCAGCTACGAGAGAGAGCCAGAGCCCTGAGATGGGGTGTCCCACCACTGGGGATGTCCCGCCACCGGGGGTCCCCAGCCGGCTGGGGATGGGCAGGCTCCTCAGACATCGCCCAGCCCCACCACTGCCCACCTTGTCCGTCAGTCGGGAGCTCAAGGGGTGGTAGCGCAGCACAAGGGCTTTGGTCACCTGTGTGGGCAGAGCAGCATCAGTGACAGGTCAGGGTACCCCCCCTGCCGGCTCTGCCCCCGACCTGTGCCCAGGCTGAGCCTTACCCAGAGCAGCAGGGTGAGCGCCTGCGTCCTGCGGGGCCCTTCCGCGAGGCCGGGCTCCACCCTGTTCACTGCAAGCTGTAGGATCTCATCCAGCTGCTGCCCTGGGGACACAGAATGGACAGGCTGAGCCATTCCTCTGCCAGCAGTGGTCAGGGACCCTCAGTGTCCTGCCCAGCCCCCTTACCTGCCGGGTGCTTGTTGACCAGCCCTGCAAAGCACTTGGCAGCGGTGGTAGCTGTGAAGGGGCAGTTGCAGGAGCAGCTCAACGCCAGCAGCTCCCGGAGCAGCCGTTCCTGCTGAGGAATTGCCACCTGGAAGGGACACAGAGCACGTCACGGCCCGTGGCTATGGCTGCTCCATTCCTCAGCCCCTGGAGCTTGCTGTGGACCCAGGCAGGAGGCCACTCAGGTCCTCTCTCCAACCTGCTCCCCACTGACTTACGTTGCGGGGCAAGGAGCAGACAAAGGCCATGAGGAGGGCAACCAGGCGTCTCTGTGCCTCCAAGCACTCCCCGTCCTGCAGGGGAAGAACAGCACCCATTGCCACCATGGTCTTTGCTGTCAGCCTGTGCAGCCTCATCTCCTGCCACCCAGCCCACAGCACCCAACGTACCTCAAAGGGCTGGAACAAGCAGGGAAAACTGTTCTGGGGCAAGAAGGAGACCTCTCCATCCAGGAAGAGGGGCACCACATGAGACACGCTCTGGGCAGCCAGCCTAGGAGGAAGAAGACATCATGATGTGCTGCTCTGGGAGGGTCAGCAGAGAGCTCCTGCGTATCCTCTGGGAGGTGCAGGGTCTCCCCTTACAGCCAGTAGCAGGAGAGACAGCCTCCCCCTTCCCCCAGTGCAATGCCTGGTGTCCTGCCCCAGCATTACTCACTCAGGGCTCAGGTGAGTGGTGGCAGCACTGATGACTGGGACCATAGCAGCCAGCACCTCCTCCTCCAGCAGCGCCTTGCACAGCAGTGGTTGGGTGCTCTCTGCAGGCAGTGGGAGGAAAGGGACACGCTGGAGCAGAGGGAGGGAGGAGGCAGGCACAGCCCCCTGACCCACACCAGCTGTGGGGCAGGGCTGCTTTCCCTCTGGCAAGGGGCAGTGGGGCCGGCAGTGCCCACCGTTGCTGGAGGGCAGCAGCAGCAGCAGCGCTGGCTGTGGGTCGGGGAGCCCGAGGAGGTGCCCACTCTCCACACTCCTGCTCCAGCCCTACACCTACCTTGCATGGCAGCCTGCACAGCCATGGCCAGCAGGCAGGGCACCACTGTCTGGTGGTAGTACCAGCAGCCCTCTGCGTCCTGCTGGCACTGCAGGGCTACACGGTGCAGGCTCTGGCACACAGAGACCAGGTCCTGAACGTTGGCAGCCTCGCTCCCTGCAGGACACAGTCACAGTCACATCCAACAGCCGCAGCACCCACCCCCCTGGTCTGCACTGGGATCCCAGGGGGATGCAGCCCTCTCTACTCCCCTGCCAGCGGTGGGATTCACAGCCCAGCCCTGGGCTCCTTGCACCACTGCCATTCCCTGCCCTCTCCCAGCCATCCCGGGTAACGCTCTGCGGAGCTGCCTGCTGCGTTACCTTTCTGCACCTTCCGGAGGTGCTGCAGCAGGACAGGGACGGTCTCCCTCACGATGCTGGTGTGGGTGGACACGGCTGCCAGGGCCTGCAGACAGCGCTGCCGCAAAGAGCAGCGGTCAGGGGAGCCCTCCTCCTCCCGCTCTGGAGAGGAAACACACCTCAGAGGGGCGCTGGGGTGACCCCAGGCCCCCTCGCCCAAGGACATGCAGGGCCCAGTCCCTGCCAGGGTGGATGGGGTGCAGCAGCATGGCAGAAGTAGCCCCTGCCAGGCCCACAGCACTGCCTGCTCGGTGGCTGGGCATCTCCGTCCCACAAGGGTGGTCCTGGCTGCACAGGCTGGTTTGTCAGCACTAGGCATGGCCTTCCCTGTGCCAGCACCACAGTGCCTGCCTGGGGAACCCCCCCAAGGAGAGCCACTGACCCACACCATGTGGCAAAGCCCCACTGCCTGGCAGGAGCTGAACGGGGATGGGACAGGCTTCACCCCAAAACCAGACATCGCTCCCTTCCCCTGGCTACCAGCCCTACCTGACTGCAGCTCCTCCTCAAGCCTGGGTACCATGTGTCCAGAGAAAACTTTTGGATAGATGGGGGCCAGAGATCCGGCTGCCTCCATTGCTGCTTCGCTGGCAGGGGGAGAGAGAGAGGGAGGGGTGATGTGAGCACTGCAAACGTGGGGCTGCTCGTACACCACCTGCACAGACCTGGGACAGAAGGTGCCTCCAGAACCCAATTTCTCAGCAATCTGCCTTTTTCACCCTACTTTGACAGGCCCAGACTTTGTAATTTCCAGCCCATAATTCACCTGTTTTATCCCTTTGCTCTTACACCCACACAGACTTTTAGTTCAGACAGTTCCCGTGCCTTCCCCCAGCCTACAGCCCTTCTCTGCAGCAAACCCAGGCTTTGCTCCTCTCCCCACAGCGTGGGTGACTACGGCGGTGCCAGCCTCCCCCTCACCTGCTCTGGGCATCCTCCCCACGCAGAGCGAGACAGATGAGGTGATCCACAACCAGCTCCAGGTCGGAGGGAGACAGGAAGCCTGGAACAAAAGGCCTAGAGGAATCCTGTCCTTGGCCAAAGGCAGAGATGCTGGTGCTCCAGCCAGCATCCTCCCCTCTCCTTCAGGCTAGCAGCAGCGTAGCAGCGTGCCAATGGCCAGAGCTACAACGGGCCCAGCACAAACAGGCCAGAGAGAGACCAAGTGTCCCTGGAGCTCATGGCCTGGGTAGAAAATGCTGCCACCCCTCCTGTGTGGCTACAAGCAGCAGGCAAGGACGCCCCAGCAGCCACGTGGCACCCTGTCTCCCAGAACAGGGTGACACCTCCCTCTGCCTCCCCCAGGGAAACAATGCACCCACCTTGCAGGGAGCTCAGGACAGTCAGTGCCCTGATCCCCACCAGCTGCAGCTGCACACTGGGATCCGTCAGCGCTGAGAACACTACAGAGCACACCGAGGCTCGGAGCGACAGCACAGGGCTCTCGTCTGGGGGGAGAGGAAGCACGGAGTCACTGCCTGTGCCTGGCTGTCACCTCACAGCCACCACCACAGCACCTGATGGACCCTTGCTGGGACCCCACCAGTTGACACCCAACCACACAGGGTTGCTGGGACACGGCAGGGGGTTGAAATGCAACTGTTGTGCCAAAAATGACACGAAATGACATGCTTTTCCGTCAGCATACGGGAAGGTGAGGTCAGAGCCAGCAGCCCCACAGGACACAGGTGCCTCCAGAAGGACCAGCCATCCTCACCTTCATGCACATGTCCCCACTTTTGGTGCAACTCTAGGAAGCCCAGCAGCATTTCCAAGATTGTCCTCCTCTGGCTGCTCTGCGGGGAGACAAAGGCGTAACCCAGATCACCGTCACTACTGGGACACAGCTACGCCTCAGCCCAGCGCTGGCGAGACCAAAGGGTCACCACCCACAGCCAGGGAAGGACACCCACTTTGACACCCACCAAGCCCTGCAGAGCCAGCCTGGGGTGTCCCTCACCTGGGGGTGCTTGGTGTACTGCTCCAGCAGCAGGGGCAGGACACTGCGGGTGACGCAGTGGTAGGCGCGGAGGGAGGCACCCGCTGCTGCCTGCAGGAGTTTGGCACTCGGCCACACCAGCTTCATGTCGGGCTCGCAGAGATGGTGCCTGCAGTCTGAGATAGGCTGGGTGTCAGCTGCAGCGGGCAGAGCTCCTCTGCCTCGCCTGTGGGGACGCAGCTGGGGCTGGGACACGCTGCCAGGGTGCAGCTCTGAGCCACAGCGCAACCCCCCCTCACAGAGCTGCCTCCCCCAGCTCTGAGCACACAGCGCAGCCCCGGACACCCCAATCCCAGCAGAGGTGGGACCTGCTCTGGCAGGGGGTCGGACTGGATGATCTCCAGGGGTCCCTTCCAACCCCAGAGCATTCTGGGATTCTGTGAATCCAAATGAGAGGAGCACCCTCTGCCATCCTAGGCTTTTGACACGTAACACTGCACAGGACTCAAAGAAAGGAGTCAAGCCCATCATCTCCCTTCCCCTGTTCCAGGCAACTGAACAATGCCATTGTCTGCTCCTTCCTGTGAGACACTGCAGTGTGTGTTTTCCCAGGAAAAACTCCAGAAAAACTAGGTCTCTTCCCTAGAAGGGCTTTTCCCTTTTTTTCTCCAGCAAGCAGAAACCACAGGTGATAATTTCAGACAGCTATCCTTCCTTCTGGGAATTCCCATTGTGCCAATGTGGATACTCTGCGGGACCGTGCAAGTGAGAGGAGGAAGCACCTCAATCCAGTAGGCATTTCCTACTGTGCCCCCTTCTCCTCCCTTCCTGCAGCCCATCACCTTGAGAAGCCACGAGTGGCTGTGGGGGTTAAAAAACAAGAAAGGCTTCAAAGAGAACAGGAGGATGGATCTCCAAGCAAGGAGGATGCTCCCAGGCCTGGCTGCTTGGGACAGGGCAGGTTTCTCCGCTAACTACCTTGCAGGATGCTGCCCAGGAAGGAATCCAGCAGGTCCTCGGTGTCAGAGCGGAGCACGGAGCGGGAGAGGCAGGCGGAGAGGGCGTGCAGTGCAGCCAGACACTCCGCCTCGACCTTCTCGCTCGCTGTCTGGAACACCTGCAGGAGAGGCCGTAGGATGAGCTGAGCTCCGTGCTGACCCCAGCCGCAGGCTCCACGTTCCCAACGTGGGCTGAAGGGCTCAGGCTCCTGCCTCGCTTCTCCCATGCTTTGAACACGAACTATCCAAGCCCTGGGGACATGCAGATAGGGCTGGCCTGTCCCCACACACTTCAGCTGGGGCTGACCAAGGCCACAGGTGGAGCTTGCTGGGAGATATGGAACCCCCCTGCTCTGGCTGTGAGCTCTTGCTAAGCAGGAGACCAACTGTGGTGGAGCCCTGCAGTACTCACCTCCCTGCGCAGGGACGACCAGAGGCTGGGGAGGAATTCCTGCAGCTCCTTCTGCCCGTAGATGGCACAGCAGGCAGTCTGCAAGAGGGAGCCAGCAGAAAGCATCAGAGAGAAGCCAGTACCAGGAGGATGCAGAGCCACACTGCTTGTCCTGGCAGGCTCATGCTGAACTGCACAAACCACTCGAGGGAGAGAAAAGGAAGAAAGAGTGACACAGGCCATCTAGGACCCTGGAAATTGCAGCTCTGCAAAGGAGAGTCTCTGGTGGGCAGGGAGAAGGGCTCAGAGGTGTCTGAAGGCTGCTGCTGCCATAAGCCAGCTTTGAGCTGAAGGGAGTGGGGGATCCCTCCTTACCAGAGTCTGCAGGGAGTCAAGCTTGGCACTTTGCAGGTCTGAGTCCATCTTCTCAATGAGCAGAGGGAGCAGGAACTGCAGAGAGAGGCATTTAGATTCAGCCCACCCTTCGTACCACCTTGTCCACGGCCCTGCAGGGCTGCAATCTCCACCAGGAGAGCAGAGGTTGAGGGATACCTGCTACAGGCAGCCCCTTCCCAGGGTGTGAGTGTCAGCACCCTCCCTATGCCCAGCCCCAGCAGGAGACAGGGACTCCTGGTCCCAGTTGTTCCCATCCCACAGAACCACAGCTGGAGCTGCAGTATTATGAAATGCAGCCTGGGCTCAGATTCAAATGGGGTGCTTGAGATCCCTAAGAGCTTCCTACCTCAGCAAATTGGGATGTGGAGGCCAGTACAGCCCGGAGGCTCAGGATGAGGTCTTCTCTCTGGATGCCATGAGGGTCATTGGGTGGCTGGAACAGAATCAGAGAACAGGTCATCACCCACTGGTCAGGAAACCTCCCATGCCAGCCTTCAGCTGAGGCTGCATCACCTCATCTCCAGCAAGGCAGCAGTGATGTCAGTCATTGCAGCCAGCC
Source organism: Jacana jacana (assembly GCA_013400555.1). Classification (NCBI taxonomy): domain Eukaryota; kingdom Metazoa; phylum Chordata; class Aves; order Charadriiformes; family Jacanidae; genus Jacana; species Jacana jacana. Next base: position 273,857 of record VZTM01019007.1, read on the forward strand.
CGGCACCAGCCTCTCAGCCCCAGTACCACAGCTTGCAGCTCAACACTGCCCAGCCAAGACTCTTGCCCACCCTCTCCTCCCGTTCCCTGGAGGGGACACAACCCCCTGGGAAAACAGCAGAAGGAATAGTCTGTGGCATGGGACAGACTCACTCACCGGACTAAAATCAATGGGAAAGTAGCAGGATGTAACTTCAAACAGCTCCTCCACAAAAGGGCCTGCAGGGAGAGGAGAGAGGGAGTGAATGGAGACGCTGAGCAAGAGAGGCACAGCAGCTGTGCCTTAACACCCATGACAGGCTGGCTCTGCAGCTCCTAAGGCACTTCAGGGACCATCCCAGCCCCTGTCAGACTCAAGAGCCATCCCTCCAATAGCTCAAAGAAAAGCAACACATCTCCCAGTCAGCTCTGCACAGCAAGGACAGGCTCACCCAGGGAGTAGTTCTTGGCAATGAGATCACGCACAATCTGGAAAGCCACCAGCAGATTCCGGGGATCCTTTTCCCCATCCATCACCTGGATGAACCCGAAGGTGAAGTCAGCACCCAGGCCCTTCAGCTCTGCAGAAATAAGGAGAAAGACACCAGACTTCAGCAACATGGCATGAAATCAGCCCAGTTTCCCCAGCCCTGCAGCCTTTCCACTCTCCCCAGGCAGAACCACAGAGCCCTCAGAGAAAGCCATAGTGAGCCATTTTCCCATCCCAGACAACCCCAGAGCAGTCCTGGCATCCGCCCCCTCACCTTCCTCTCTGGTTCCCATGAAGTTGGTGATGATGCTGTAGACTGTGTGGCGGTCCAGCTGCAGCAGGGACTGGAAGGAGGAGCAGAGCACTCAAAACAAACCTCTGCACATGGCAGCAGCGCTACTCACCAACCCCAGGGCAGTGCGTGCCCTTGAGGAGAGGGCAGGACCCCCCAGCTCCCATTGCTCCCATTTCTCCCATGCAAAGCATGCACATGCCTATGCAATGGCACCTGAACACGACTGTGTCCATCACTGCATGAATGCACCACCACCACAGCCACACATGCTGCCCAAGGCCCTGCCAGCATCAACAATCTTAAACTGGAGGTGAATCGAGGGGCTGGCAGCACTTAAGCATAGCCTGGAGAATGGAGCAAAGGAAATAATTCTCCCAGGGCTGAGAGAAGGGAGGTCAATGACCAAATAGGATCCATGGCTGCTGTCTGCCTCTCGCCCTGCAGTAAGCCCTGCAATCTCTGAGCTCGGCAGAAGCACTGCACTGCTGCTGAAGGATGCACTACACCCCACTGCTACCGAGGGTGCTCAGTTCCCAGAGCAGGCAGGCCCTTTCCCAGGCACCCAGAGAGCATGGAGAAAGGATATGAGGATGCAAGAGCACATTGCTCACCTGCACATGTACCTCCTGGAAGATGGCTTTGAGCACAGACACTGCCAGCCCTGGGGCTAGCACCTCACACATGCTCTGGACACAGGAAAAGAGAAGTGAGAATAGAAAACCACAGTACCAGCCATATAACAGAGCTCCTGCCTCTGTACAGCAGCCACCTGCAGAACCCTCTCCTACAACATAGAAAGCTCCCCAACATCCCCCAACAGGACAGGACAATATGCTTAAGACCCGTGCCTCCTCCCCACAGTGGCCAGGGAATCCTCACCCCAACACCAGCATGGGGCAGGAAATCAAGGCAGCCTCCTCTCCCCTGCCCCTCTGCAGAGGAGGCAGGGCAATGCCACCAGGCAGGAACTGACAGCCCAGCCAGCCAGGCCCTGCTCGACACGCCGTTCCAACCCATACCCAGGGTGCTGCACCTCCCCAGCACCCCAGCACTGCGAGCTCACCAGTGCCCGGAGTCCCTGGAGCACTGAGGGAATCACAAGGTGATGGTCTTGCAGCCGGTTCTCATAGAACAGGACCAGATGCAGCACTAAGAGAAAGAGACACCGACGAGCGTTAGTGCTGGGAAACACAACCCTGGGGCACTGGCCCCAGCTCTGCTGAAAGCAGCTGCTGGATGAAGAGTGAGCACATCTCAACCTGGTGAATGGGACCAGCTGCCACTGTTGGGTGCACCCACCCGGCTCCCATGCCTTTGCCCTCCCCTCATGAGTAACCCACGCTTGACCGCAGCGGGGCAGCACCCGCCTCTGGGCTCTGCAGAGGTGCCGGGGCTGCCCCAGAGGCCTTTGCCCTGGCACATCCAGACCCGTGGGTGCAGACACCAGCAGGGAAGCAGCAGACGCCTGCTCAGCAGAGGCTGGAGGGTGTCATGGGGTGGGGTGCCGGGCTGGAGCAGGAGCTCCGACTTCCCTTCTCCCTCAGCTCCACAACACGTTCCCGCTCCCTGAGTCACAGCCACGGGCGCCTGCACACCCCGGCCCCGGGGAGTGGCAGCAGGAAGCAGACTGGAAGAGCCGGCTAGCAGCATCCTGCGCCCACAGCTGCTGCAGAAACTCACCCCCCAGGAGGCAGCCTGACGCAGCATCTGAGAAATGAACTGCGTGATGAGGAACACGAAGGGAGACAAGGCCAGCTGGGGGTGTCACCGCAGCCACTCGCACCTCTGCCCACCCCCCTCCAGAGCTGACTTAGCTCTAGCCCGGCTCACCCCACTGCCCTGACTCTGCCAGGCACCCCCACTGAAACTCCCCACCTCCAGCTGCCCCTCTGGAGCACCCCAGTGCCCATCACACCCGACTCCAGCTGCCCCAGTAGCCAGGCTGTGTGTATTCTCTCCAAAGAGCCGCTCTCGGCCCTGCCTGGCACCAGTCTGAGACATCCAGAGAGCCAAACACCGAGGACTAAGTACAGTTCCTTCCATCCTTCCCTTCTCTCACCTCACTCACTAGCTGGGCCCCTCTGCCCTGCCAGTCTGCTGGCACAGCTTCAGCTACCCATCAGCAAGGGCCCCAGTCCAAGTCAAAGTCTGGAAGCACTTACTGGCTTCCCTCACAGCCAGCCAGTTGCTATGGAGCTTTTTGCACAGCCAAACCCTCTCTTTCTCTCCACAAATGGGGGATCTTCCTCTCCTCACCCTTGTCTTCCCCTCCCCTCCTCCCCAGACCCCAGGGTTCCCCCAGAGATCACTTGGGCAGGCCACAGGGCTGCGGTGTGACTCGCTTTGTGAAGGTGAGTTTTCCTGCGCTGAATCACCACCCCAGGATTTTGACATGCAGATGTGTCCCCAAGGTGTCCCACGTGGCACTGAGCACACCTGGGTGTGCAACACCCACACACTGCCCGGGGGCACCGGCTGCAGCCCAGGGCTTTGGTGTGTTCAGGGAGTGACCCAAATTGAGTGGTGAGGTCGGCAAAAAGGCTACAGCGCGAGGCCCTGGGCCCTCCTTGGACTTTGGCTCTTGAGAGACATGTACAGAGTTGTCACGGTGCTAAACCAGTCCCGTTGCCAACTGCAGGACACTCAAACGGCACAGGCTTTTCCCCCAGCCTGCCAGCAAGGCACTCCAGAGCAGCCCTTACCTTCCTTCTCCTGGAGCAGGGAGTAACACTGGAGCAGGACTTGTGACAGCAGCTGGATCCCTCGCCCTCGCGTCCGAGGATCCGTGTTCTCCAGGCAAGACCTAGCCCAAGTGGGGAGAAAGCCCAAGAGGCCCGCTGTGAGCAGGGATACCCCAGCAGGAAGCACATCCTGAGCAGACACGTTACAAAACCAAAGAGGTGCCCCTCTCTGGGCGGGGGTTGGTAGTGGCCCAGTCCTGCCTGACTTGCTGGCCGAGCGGGAGCAGCCTCCTCTTGCCCCGATGGTGCTGCACGCACGCACCCGGCCCCTGAGCCAGGAGGCAATAAATCCAGGTTCTCAAGTTGGACCAGAAAAATTGCTCTTGCACCACGCTCTGCACCTGGAACTCGGACTCCTGAGATCACAAGGGCCAAAACATGGCAAAGCCTCTTAAACAAGGCAAACCCAGACCCCAGCTTGGGAGCCGTACAAGGCAAACCCAGCTCCAGCTTGGGAGAAATGAGCCTCCCTGAGTCTGAGGCCACGAGAGCTTGGAGACAGAAGCAAAAGCTGAGTGCCAGCCAACACAGTGATGTGCAGCTGCGTGCTCAGGCTGTGTCCCCCTGGTGGGCACAGTCCCAACGGAGAAGTGCCCCACGTCTCCGCCTGCCACAACACCTCTCCTCAATCCTGGGAGGGCACCAAGGGCTGCTCTGGCTCCTACTCTTTCCCAAACAGCTCCCAAGTCCTGGGAGGGCAAAGCACTGCTGGGGCCTCATGCTGTGAGCAGAACACACCCCCGAAGGCCTGTGTGCTGTGGTGCAGCTACTGGTGCTGAAGCTAGGTCATCCTGGATGAGCACACTTCTCCTCCTCACTGCCCCCCCTTGGGAGAATCTCCCCTGTAAGGCCCTCATGTGACCTAGAACATGTATAAGGCTTTTCTTACCCCAGGGCTTCCACAACCTGCAGCACAGACCAGCTTCCATTTTTCACCCCTGGAGAAAAGAGGTAAAAAAAAGAGTGAACCAAAGAGATTCCCAGACCGTGGGTCAGGCTGGAGAGGGATGCTGGGAGGGGTCCCAGTACCACAGTGGGAAAGGCTGGCTGAGTGCCGGCACCTCACTAAGCACCAAAGGAACCCTGTGCACCCGGTTGGTGGAGCTGCCTCCAGCCCTGCCTGCAAACACATCTGGGACCACAACCTGCCTCGAGTGGATCAGAGCTGAGTGCAGGCAGCAAGGCATGAACTTGCCTGCACTTTGCCTCTGCCCTCTCCCTGACTGCACCCCTGACCAACACGTGGCTGCAGAGAGAAGGAGCCTTGCTGTGCTCCACTTTGCTGAGACGCCAAAAAGCACTTCTCTAATGTGAGCAAGCTGGGAGGAGACAGAAGGCAGCTCCCCAGGTGCTTCCTGAGGGAGAACTGGCCAGGCAAAGAACTCAGACACTAGTGATCGCTCAGCCTCCCACCTTGGCTCCCCCACCTCCACGCTATGCTGAGCAAGACCTGCACAAATGCCCTCCGAGATGGAGGGCAAGGGGAAAGGCAGCTTTGTGGTCAGAGGAAGATGAAGCATTGGGACTATTGGGTCTATTTCCAGCCCTGACTCAGATGCCTCGCCAGGTTGCCTCACTCACCTCCTGCCTCAATATTCTTGCAACTCAACTGGAGGAAGAGTCACTCCTCCTCAGGAAGCTTTGGTAAAGACCTGCTGCATCCTACAAAAGCCTTGGCAGAAGGGCAGGTTCTCCACTCCCACCACCCACCCCACCGCCATCGTGACGCCTTCCCAGCAGGAAAGTTCTGCATGTGCCCTGTGGTCAGACATGGGGTGGGGGGAAAGGGACTGCCTTACCTTCAGCCCTCTAACCTGTAGCTCAGGTGGCAAGGGACAGTGCTGGGAAACAAGCAGCAGCCCTCACTCGCTACCTAGACAAAACAGCTTTCCTGCACACACACACACACACACACACACACACACACACACACACAAAAGCACCTTCCAGCTCCAAGACTCACAGTCTTTGCCCAGGAGCATTTCTGGGCATTTTGGAAGGCCCTGTTCATCCCTCTGGAGTCCTGCCTGTGTGTAACAACACGGCACCCACCCCCTGGGAAGCCTAAAGGTTTCACTCAGGGCTTTCCCAGGCCTTGTCTCAGGTAGTGTCTCCTGTTACAAGCATCTACTGGCTCTTCCTAAGCAGTTATTTCCAGTATTAAGTCACACTGTTCCTCAGAGAGGGGTGTCTGGGGATGGGAGAAGGGTCTGCAGTGTTTTCTGACAGCATGCATCCCCGGCCCCAGAGACAGAGCTTCCAATCCCACCTGGAACAGCAGGGAGAGGGAGCACGGCCTGAGGGATAGACAGATAAGGGGAGCTGCAAGGAAGAAGAGGATGAACCCAGCAGGCCACAGGGTCTACAGGCACAGACTGAACAGGGGGTGTCCTGAGCTGGAACAGGGAGGGTGCACCTGAGCCATGAGGTGCCAGCAAAATTTATTGCAGAACAAGAGCACAAGAGCAGCCCCTTCCCACCCACCACCCCAACGTCCCGCTCCACAAGCTCATGAAAAGCCCTCCCGCCTCTGAACCACCACGGAGAAGGTCTGAGAGGAATGCTGCCTCTGCAGCCAAGCCTCTCCACCGTTCCAGAGCTGACAGCAGCATCTACACGAAGCTGACGGTTTCCTTATCAACAGGAAGGAGCCGAGGTGTGCTGCTGAACCCACAGCCGCCTGTCTGTGCTCCCCACAGCCCCTTCACCCGGCTACAGCAAGAGAACTCGCTCTGTTTGTGGAGACCTGGGGGTGTCACCAGCTTTGCCTCGTGTGGAGTCACCGTGCTGGCCCTGAGAGCAGGACCTGTGAGGTGGGCACAGGCCAGGCAGAGCTTAAGCCACAGGCTGTGGGTAAAGTGCAAGCACAGCTATAATTGGACCCTGGGCGCCTCATCAGCACAGCAGGCAGAATGGTGAGCCCAGGAAACTTCTGCCTCCACATCTGGTGACAGCAGCACGTCCCCAAGGTTAATTATGCACCTTGAATAGCAGCATTCCCTTTACCAGGAGGGCTGCCTTCCCATTCTGGTGTTCCTGTAGTTCCTGAGGCTAAACAGAAGCAAGCTATTTACCCTTTACTGCATGATGAGCTGGAATCTGTCTGCTCCCAGGCTGCCCAGGGCAGGGGTTGAGGCCCCATCCCTGGAGGGATTGAAAAGCCGGGTTGACACAGCGCTGAGAGACATGGGTTAGTGATGGGTTTGATCAGAGCTGGGTTGGTGGTGGGACTAGATGATCTGGAATGTCCCTTCCAACCCAGACAATTCTATGATTCCCATTCTTGCCGTGTCTGTCTGCCTTTCATGCTGTGTCCTACTCATTAATCCTTCCTGCAGGCTTTCCATCCTTGTCTGCCCCACACCCTCAAACCCTGAGCACAGCATTCACGGGGAGCGTGTGAGTGAATTCTGTTCATAGAATCATTCAGGTTGGAAGAGACCCTTGGGATCATCCAGTCCAACCATCAGCCCCATTCTACAAAGTTCTCCCCTACACCAGATCCCCCAACACCACATCTCATCCACTCTGAAACACAGTCAGGGATGGGGACTCCACCACTTCCCTGGGCAGCCCAGTCCAGGCTCTGACCACTCTTGCTGGGAAGAATTCTTTCCTAACGTTCAGCCTTCTTCTGCCACCCCCTGCCCTGCGCAGCCCAGGCCGCCTGTGACAGCAGCAAGGCCTTTCCTCCACTTCCCGAGTCACTCTCCGCCGGGAGAAGCTCAGTGCGCTTCTTCCAACAGTTGCACAACAGCCACCAGGTCAGAATGAAACCCCTCCCCTCTCGCTCAGGGATAAGTGATGTAATTTAATGCTTTCTGATGGGTGATTCCACAGGAGGTCAGAGGGGTGGAAGGACACTTGCCTCGCTTGTCAAGGAAGGTTTGTCACCGATGCCATACGGCTGGGGAGAGCCGAGGGTAGGGGCCAGACTGGGACAGCTCTTTGCTGTGATGTCTTTGAAGAGACAAAGCTTTTTCTGGGCACTTCTGTAACGTGACCATAGATGACAACAGCCCTTGTAAGGTTCTCCTTCCCCGTGTCTACCCCAAACATGCTGGAGGCTTTGGGCAACATCTTGAATGTCACAGGGTTTAGTGACTTTCTCCACGTTTCCTTGGCATTTTCTGCACCCCGTGTCACACGGCCCACCGGGTTACCTTCCCGCTCTGCCAGCTCATCTCATCACCAGGGCACCATGGATCAGTTCCCAATCTATCACATCTTGAATCTTGAGAAAGGTCTGCAGGTTTTGCCCTTCTGTGTAACACAACCTACTTAGACCTTCTCTGTTTCGAATCACAGAATACTGAGGTTGGAAGAGACCCTTGGGATCATCCAGCCCAACCATCAGCCCCACTCTACAAGTTCTCCTCTACACCAGATCCCCCAACACCACATCTCATCCACTCTGAAACACAGTCAGGGATGGGGACTCCACCCCCTCCCTGGGCAGCCCAGTCCAGGCTCTGACCACTCTTGCTGGGAAGAATTCTTGCCTCATGGTCAGCCTAACCCTACCCTGCTGCAGCTTGAAGCCATTCCCTCTCCTTCTATCGCTCATTACCCGTGAGAAGAGACCAGCACCAACCTCTCTACAATGTCCTTTCAAGCAGTTGTAGAGAGTGATGAGGTCTCCCCTCAGCCTCCTCTTCCTCCAACTCAACACTCCCAGCTCCCTCAATGGCTCCTCATGAGATTGATTCTCCAGGCCCTTCCCCAGCTCCGTGTCCCTCCTCTGCACTCGCTCCAGCCCCTCCAGATCTCTCTCCTGTTGAGGTGCCCAGAACTGGACACAAGACTCAAGGGGTGGCCTCCCCAGTGCTGAGTACAGGGGGACAATCACCTCCCTACTTCTGCTGGTCACACTATTCTTTATACAAGCCAGGATGCCCTTGGCCTCTCTTGGCCACCTGGGCACACTGCTGGCTCATGTTCAGCCGCTTGTCACCCAGCACCCCCAGGTCCTTTTCTGCCAGGCAGCTCCAGCCACACTGCCCCAAGCCTGTAGCCATCCATGGGGTTGGTGTGGCCCAAGTGCAGGACCTGGCACTTGGCCCCATTGAAGCCCCTGCCATTAACATTGGCCCATAGATCCAATCTATCCCAGTCCCTCTGCAGAGCTTCCCTGCCCTCATGCAGATCAACACTCCCACCCAACTTAGTGTCATCTGCAAACTCACTGATGGTGCTCTCTATGTCCTTATCATCATCATCAATAAAGATATTAAACAGAAATGGCCCCAACACTGAGCCCTGAGGAACATCCCTTGTGACCAGCTGCCAGCTGGACTAAACTCCATCGAGCACCAAACGGAGTTAAATTTCCATTTCTCTCAACTCCTTTCCAAAATGTGCTAAAGCCACTGCCCAGAAACACAAATGTGCCACCTCATCCTTAGAGAGTCGTGTTCCTGAAGCCACAAATTCCCTCGAGTAACAAAGTCACCAAAGAGCTGCTCCAAGCAGAAAGACAAATGACCCAAGGAAACCAAACGCCTCAAACCTTGCCAGGAAAGGAGGAGAAACCACAGTGAGGACAGTCAGAGCCCGGGCTCCAACAGCAGGGGCCAGCACAGCAGTCATCTCCCACAGCATCTCAGCAAGACCAGGGGGGCTCCCTTCCCACTGGGACCTTCTCTGCCACCAGCCACAGCCAACCCCCAGCCAGCCTCACCCAGTACTTCCCACAGCAGCTCCCACCGCAGCCCCGTGCTCCCGTCGGCTCACGATTCCCACGCTGTGCCCCCACCCCAAAGCCCCACTCCTGGTCCCAGGCCAGCCCCTGGAGATCCACCACCTTCCATCCCACTCCATGCTCAGATCAGTCACCTAAAACCCTCACCCACCCCACATCTCTGCTTTCGCCCCAGCTCCCAATGGCCCCACCTCTGCCTCACCCCACCCCCTGCCCCACACCTGCCCCACAGCCTCAGCCCCCCTTTCCATGCCTAGCTCACAGCTGCAGTCCTTACCCACTTCCCAATCCCCTGCCCCACAGCTCCATGCCCCAGCCCCACAACCCGTAGCCCTCCTCTCCCACCTCCCCACACACTCCCATGCCCTGCCCCACAGTCGACCTGTGCCCACCCCCACATCCAGGCCCACATCCCTACAGCCAACCCCACAGCC
>VZTM01019007.1:284078-300998 GCA_013400555.1 Jacana jacana
CCGCCGCCGTTAAGCCCCGCCATGGGCGGCTGCGTGGGGCGGCAACGCCGGGAACGGCCAGCCGCCGGGAACCTCCGCAAGCGAGCAGGTGAGAGGGGGTCGGGCCCGCCGGGGCTGTCCCGCCTGGACGCCCTCGGGATCGCGGGCACCGGGTGGGTCCCCGAGCATCCTGGTGGGGGTAAGGGGTGGCGGGCGTGGAGAGAGCGTGAGCACCGGAGAGGCACAGTCTGGGGAGGGGGAGGAGGATCCTGTCCCGTGCATACTCCTGAGAGCCATTCGGTGTCCACGGGATTCCCCGGGCACCGGGGTTTCCGGTCCGGGAGCGGGCAGGTACCGAGGGGTTTGCAGGGTCAGTGCTGTGGGGACACGGAGCATCCTGCCCGGTGCCCGGCACCTCCTGGGGAGGGGATGACACAGGGGGGTGGGCGACCCCGGTTTGTGCTCGGTAGTGTCCCCCGGTGCCCTGCCCGCCAGTGCTGCCCGTACACCGGGGCTCTGCCGACAGCCACAACCCCGGCGCTTCGTGAGGTGCCGGGAACCGGGCAGGGAGCGGTTGCTCCCGTCCGGAGCGGGTGCTAGAGCAGCCCCGGGGTTACTGGCAGCCGAACACCCGGGCGGTTGTGAGGTGCCCCCCCGGGATGCTGCCCCGGAGGGTCCCTGAGGCCACGGGGATGAGCACGATGGGGACGTGGGCCGGTGGGGTGAATCACGCCTGCCTTCCCCTCGCCCTCCTCCCCGGTCGGTGCAATCGCAGCCGGTAATTACCGTGTTTATGGCAAAGCGGTGGTAGGTGGTGGGAGAGGAGGAGCAGGAAGCCGGCGCCCCAGAACGGGGCACCCTGGATGGGACGCAGGCGGGAAGGAAGGAGCGTTTCCCGTGGGATGGTGCCCGCTCTGCCACCCTGTGTGGGGTGTGGTGGGTTGCTGGTTGGGATTGGGCTGATGGCCCCCTGTAAAGCCCCTCCCCGCCCCAGCCTGCCATCCCAGCACCCTGTGGCACCCAGGAGGACGGGTGCCAGCAAGTCCTGTGGTCTCCAGCCGCTGCCTCGTACCTTAGGGCTGCTGTGGCTTGCGGGGGTTGGATCCCAACATCTGGATCGGTGTGCTCACCTCCTGTGCCAGGCAACAGCTGGCCATAGAGCCCGTGTCTCCCTTGCAGCTATTCCCTGCCTGCCGGGCTCTCCCAGCATGGGCCACGGTCTCTTCCTGGTGTCCCTGTGCCCACTTTCTTGCAGTGTGTCCCTTTCTGGGGAACCAGGCTGTCCCCGGTGCTCAGACTGGCTCCTCTCCTCCCTCCCGTGGCTCCACCAACCCCCGAGAGCCGCCTGACAGGCAGTGAAGGATGAAGCAAGGCTGTAGCTGCCCTCGCTTGCAGTGCGGGGACACAGCCCTGGGCCAGCAGGTCCCAGCACGTGAGGACCTGCCATGGGTGGGGAGGGTGCTCTGCCTGCTTGCCTCGACTGCTGCGTGGGCCCTGCCAAGGAGCCCTCCTACCCTGGCTGGGGCTTGCTGTGACCCCCTTCAGAAGAGGAATCCTGCTGGGACTCCCTGCAGCAGGTGACAGCGTTGTCCCTGAGGTGGCCAGCCTGCTGCAGCAGCAGGAGCTGGGGATGCTGGTGGCATGAAGCATCACAGTCCTGCTTGGCCCAAGAGGGAAACAGCTGGCACCACTGGAAACCATGTCATCTGGCTGGCATCTCCTCCAGAAGCCACCAGCTAGGGCTGCCCAAGGCTCTGGGTGGGGCAGGGGACCCCCTGTGGGGCACAGCCTTCTTCCTGGGGTGGGGGGGTCCCTGCTCTGGGGCACTGTGGCGGGGACTGAGCTGCAGGCAGAGGGCAGGAGGCAGGCAGGCAGGTTGCCATCCAGATCCTGTTGGCTGGAGTCTGGGTGTAGCAAGTGGCCAGACCCGTCCGGCGATGCTGCCCTGGGGAGTTGCACAAGGGGCCAGGAATAGAGAGCAGCGGGAGGCGATTAGAGGCTGCGGGGCCTGGCTGGGTGGCAGCAATAAATAGATGAGCCTTAAGTCCCTGCCTACCTGGGCAAGGCTGCCGGGCATACCTGCCCGTGCGGGGCAGCCGCAGCCCGTCACTGCTCCATGCTACAGCCCAGCCCCGCGGCTCTCATCCTGCTGCCTCCCCCAGGCCAGTCTCTTCCCATTGCCACCAGCGGAGCCAGAGGGGATGGCTGCTGCCATGTGTGACGGTCTCAGCTGCGAGGATGCCTGCCCCACCTTGGTGGCTGCAGCAGCGTGGAGCCACAGTCCTGGCTGTGTCCTTCGGCCTGGCCGTGGCCGCTGCTCTGCCGCCCTCCCGGGGCAGGTGCTGCCTCCGACCTTGTTCTATCCTGCGGTGCTGCAAATCCCTCCTGCCCAGCACCGTGACCGCTGAATCAGCAGGGCTGGCTGTGGCTGGCTGCCCTCACTCCTCCGGGGATGCAGGCAGGATGGTACCCATCAGGGATGCTTGGTGTCCAGCCCTGGGGTGATGAGCTGTGTCCCATGGGGACACCTGGGGTTCTATCAGGGGTGCTTGGTGTCCAGCCCTGGGGTAGCTGAGCTCCTGTACCCCATGGGAACCCCTTGGGTCCCATCAGGGATGCTTGGTGTCCAGCCCTGGGGTAGCTGAGCTCCTGTACCCCATGGGAACCCCTTGGGTCCCATCAGGGATGCTTGGTGTCCAGCCCTGGGGTGATGAGCTCCTGTGCCCCATGGGGACACATGGGGTGGGTGGCATGTGTTGTATCCATGGCTGGAACAGGCACTTGCTGGGAAAGCAAGTGCTGTGCTGGCTCCAGTGGCCTTGGACAGAGTGGGATGGGACTGGTACAAAATAAAGATTATGTGGTGCCTTGTGTCATTGCACACTTGCCCAGGAAAAGCTGCCTGGGGAAGGTGGCTCAGCCTGCAGCTGGAAGTGGTAGCTGTACCCAGTGGCTGGGTGTGTGGCATCACCTTGCCTGGCATCAGGGTGCGAGCGCAGGCATCCCTCCTGCCCAGCTGGGGCTCCACATCCCCCATGTCCCCTGTCCTTCCAGGAAGGGTGCTGGCTGGTCACTCCGGAGAGAGGGGTGGCAGGAAGGAGCTGTTGTCACTCATTGTCCCCTGATCAGCTGGGGGTGACAACAGCTCCTTCCTGCCCCATGCTTCCTGCCCAGCTGTGGGGCTGACAGGATGGGGCCGTTCCCACGGGAGCTGCAGCCTGGTGTAGGGAGGGCAGGGTGGTGTGGGGCTGGAAGAGGGGGTATGTGGGTACAAGTTTGGGGGCTGTTTCATGGAGGGCCTGCTCGGTTCAGCTGCTTGCAGGCTGGCAGTCCTCCACGCTGGTGATTCACCTCTGGGTGCTGTCTGCCCGCTGTCTTCTCCAGAGCTGGTCCCTGCCACCCTGGGGGTGAGGACCAAGAAGTCCTGCCCCTTGCTCTGCCAGGGCTGCAGCTCAGCCCTTGTAATCCCCTTCCCGCTCCCACTCACCAGCTTATTTCCTGGCTAATTCCACAAGCTATAAATACTGCTCTGCCTCAAAGGGCCCTGAAGCCCTGCAGCCACCCTGTGGGGCAGGGGCTGGTCCCCTTACTATGGAGGCAAGAGCCTGTGTCCCTCCTTGGGGGCAAGGGATGCCATTTGGAAGGGCAGCTGCTGTCGGGCGAGTGGGACCTTGGGAAGGTTTCCCCTGGCTGTGCTGGGCAAGGGGGTCCCTTGGGCACTGCTCTGCGTGGTGTGAGGGGTCGCCAGGAGCCCATGGGGGTGGGGAGATGGGGGGCTTGGGGCCCAAGGGGGATCCTTGTCCCTTGGCTGAGGATTCCACGCCCTCCTCCCCAGGCCGCAATGAACCCCTGAAGAAGGAGCGTCCAAAGTGGAAGAGCGACTACCCCATGACAGATGGGCAGCTCCGCAGCAAGCGGGATGAGTTTTGGGACACGGCACCCGCCTTTGAGGGCCGCAAGGAGATCTGGGATGCTCTAAAAGCTGCTGCCTATGCTGTGGAGGCCAATGACCACAGCCTGGCCCAGGCCATCCTCGATGGAGCCAGCATCACTCTGCCTCATGGTGAGGAATGGCACTGGGGGTGCAGGTGGGGTGGGTGCTGTCCCGTATCTGGGCATGTGGGGGTCACAGGGAGGAGAGGAGAGTGGTTCCCAGCTGCCATCCACAGAACCCAGCCCAGCCAAGGATGGCAAGGCAGGCTTTGCCCCGCTGTCTGGAGTGTCCCTGTCCTCATTTGGGTGGTCTCTTGGGGATGCCCCACCCACAGCATCTCCCCCTGCTGTCCCCAGGGTCCCTGACGGAGTGCTACGATGAGCTGGGCAACCGGTACCAGCTGCCCGTCTACTGCCTGGCTCCTCCGGTCAACCTGATCCTGGAGCGGAGCGAGGAGGAGGCGGCGGAGCCAGCCGAGCCCCTGCCCAACGCCCGCCGGGAGTTCGCCCTCAAGGTGCGTCTCTCCACGGGCAAGGACCTGCGGCTCAGCGCCAGCATGGGCGACACCATCGGGCAGCTGAAGAAGCAGCTGCAGGCACAGGAGGGCATCGACCTGGCCTGGCAGCGCTGGTTCTTCTCGGGCAAGCTGCTCACTGACCGCACGCGGCTGCAGGAGACCAAGATCCAGAAGGATTTTGTGGTGCAAGTCATCGTCAACCAGCCCCTGCCGCCGAGGAACTGACACCCCTGCCACCACACAGGCACACTGGTTGTGGGGAGGGAGCTGGGGGCAGTGGCACCTCTGGGGACACACCATGCTGTGTCCCAGCCCTGCCAGAGTTGGGGCAGCCCTTGCTCTTCTCCAGGCTGCCACCAGACCCGGATGACCGCCCAGGAAGGACTGTGCGGGGCCGTGCTGCCATGGTGGCCCCTCTCAGCTGGGGACACGGGCATGTGCTATGTTTGCTGCAAGAGGTTTGAGACCAAATTGTCCCTGAGGGGGTCGGTGCAGCTAGGTCCCTGCTGCTGGGCTGTGCCAGTGGGGAGAGACCATGACCCGCTGGGCTCTGGCTTCCCCTGGCAGGAAGTCCTGTGGTGCTGGGCTTGGTGGAGATGTCTCCCCTCTGTACATAGTATGTATTTATCAATAAAGCCTTTTCATCCTTCCTCTGTCCCTTGGGCAGGCTGGGGGCCTGTCACCTGCAGCCGCAGGAGGTCCCAGTGCCTGTCCTACACCTGTTCCCCTGTCAGCATGGATGCAGGGTGGCCAGGGAGAGCCTTGTTGCCCTGCTTCTGCTCCCCAGTGCCACTCTGGCCCTGTCCCATCAACCCAAACTCTGCCTGCCTGGACCCTTCCCCAGTGCTGCTGGCATTGTCCCATTGCCATCCTGTCTGCTTGCTGGTGTGGGGCCACCACCTCCTTTTCCACATGCCCCTCTCTGGAGGTTTCAGCCTGGGGCTAGGTGGGATGGTCCACAGACAGGGGTGGTTCCAGGACCACCTTTGCAGCTGCAAGTTGCAAAGTCTGGGTGAAAACAGCACCTTTCTGCAGCTGGAGGCTGGGACACCCAAGGGTGTTGCTGAGAACTGCCCGAGAGGGTGACAGTGACGTGTCACCATCTGTCCTTCCACCAGGTCCTGTGCCGGGGGCTGGTGCCCAGCGCATTAACTGTCCCGGCACAGGGAAGCACCGGCCTCATCTTACAAAGGGGGAGAGCAAAGCCCATGGGGGACTGAATGATGTCCCCGCTGCCGGGAATAGCTGCCGGCTCTGCCTACTGGCCCCACGTGAGGCTGGCCAGGCTGCCCGTGTGTGGTGGGGGAGGCCAGGCACCCACTGGGACCCTGGCAGTGCTGCTGGGGATGCTCCACACCTGAGGTCATCCTCCAAAGTGGAGGGGACAGGCTAAAGCTCCTGGTGTCACATGCTGCCTGCTGCCAGCTGAGAGGTTTGGGGGGGTCCATTGTCTCCCTTCACCGTGGGCAGCAACCACCGGGGTGTCAGGGAGCCATGGGAAATGCTGGTGGGTGCTGCAGCATCTGGTTGCATGGGGATGGGGTGACAAGAGACATGGGGAGCATCTCAGCCACCCATGGTGGGTGGCAAAGGACCCATGAGGTGACCCTGGACCGTGTCCCTGCTCTATCGATCCTCTCTCTGGACTGGCTGCTGTGGACTGTGAGCATCCTAGCTCCCCACAGCCAGCATGGGGGTCCTGGGCAGCACGTGTGGGGGGGTGTGGGTCTCTTTTAAGAGTGTGCCAGACCGGGGAGGTGAGCCAGGGCCACCAGAAAGCAGGAGGGTGAGCTCATGGCAAAGCTGCCCCAGTCATGTGGAGCAGCCACAGCTGTCAGTGCCCTTGGGCCGTGGGACAGAGGGGCCGGCAGCATAAAGCCCCATGGCCAGCGGAGCTGCCGGCAGCACTGGGAGCCAGGGCTGGGTGCTCCCTGCCTGTGGTGGTGGGGAGGAGAAGACGCATCCTGCACGGGGCTGTGAACGGCAGGCAGACATGGAGCTGGATGTGCAACGGGCCAAGGAGATCATTGAGCAGAAGCTGGCAGAAGAGGAGGAGGAGAAGAAGGTGGGTCCGTAGGGTAGGGCACCCTGGCTGGACTGCAGCAGGGACCTGCCTTGTGCTGTGTCCATCCTCAGGGACTCGGGTGTGAGGAGGATGGCAGTAACCCTGCCATCCTGGGGGACATAGCAAGGTGGCCAAGGGCTCTCAGGGACGTCAGGTTCCACACTCAGGAGCTCCTGTCCAGGTCAGGGCCAAGCGGTGGGAGGGTACCCAGCTTGCCAAATAGGGCAGGTGGGCAAGTGCAAGCCCAGGGGCTGCCAGGCATCTCACAGACCTCAACAGAGAGCTGTGAGCCGTGCCCGAAGGCACCTCTACTGGTGGGCTGGGGACAGAGGTGGTGGGGTGGCTCTGTGCCCAGCCAGGACCATGCAGCCCCCTCCCACCCCGTGCCCATGCAGCGACTCCAAGTGGATGGCGCGCGGGAGCCACCGGCCGTGGAGCGGATGAACACCCCTGAGCTGGAGGAGGAGAAACGCCGTGGCCCCAGGAACTGGGGCCTTGAGGCTGTCAAGGTGAGGGACATCGGGATGGGGGGCAGGGCAGGGGACAGCTGGGCGTGAAGGGGTGATGCATCATGTCCCCCAGGGCCAGGAGCGGGTGCGGAAGAGCTCGGTGGACCTGCGGCGGGAGATCATCGATGTGGGCAGCATCCAGCGTCTCATCGAGCTCCGCAAGCAGCGCCGGCAGCGCCGGGAGGAGCGGGCGGCAACCCCGGAGCCCCCACCACCACCTGAGCCCCTGGAGATTGTATGTAGGGGGATTCCAGGGGGCAGGAGGGGGGCTGCTGGGGCAGAGGCTGGAGCCCCCACGGGCCAGCCCTTGGCTCACCCTGCCAGCTGGGAACCTCCCTGGGGAAGCAGGGGAGGGGGTCTCCCATGTTGTCCCCCTTCCCGCACCCCTGTGATGCCCCAGCCCTGAGCCCATTCTGCCATCAGGATGGCCCTGTGGAGCCAGAGACCTTCCTGCGAGCTGCTGTGCAGGGCAAGATGCACATCATCGAGAAGTTTCTGGCAGATGGTGGCCCCCCTGACACGTGTGATGAGGTAGCACCCTGCTCCCTGCCTGCTGCCATGCTGTGCCCCCCGTGCCTGCTGGTGGTGGCTGTGTCCCTTCCCCACCCCAGGATGGGACAGGGAAATGAATCCCACCACCAAGGTGGTGCCTCATCCCCCAGTTCCACCGCACGGCCCTGCACCGCTCTTCGCTGGAGGGACACATGGACATCCTGCAGAAGCTGCTGGACAGCGGGGCCACTGTTGACTTCAGGGACCGGGTGAGGCCAGATCCTGTCCCCAAGCCTCCAGGCATGGCATAGCCAGAACAACAGCAGTGCTGGGCTCCCTGCAGCAGAGCAGTGTTGTCCCCACTGCTGAGGTGGCCGCGGGGCACAGGGACCAGCTGGGGGTGGGCAATGGAGGTGGGGTGTGGGTTTCCCTGCTGTGACATGGCTCTGTCTGCACAGCTGGACTGCACTGCTGTGCACTGGGCCTGCCGAGGAGGGCACCTGGATGTCGTCAAGCTGCTGCAGGACCGCGGGGCAGACCTTAACCTGAAGGACAAGGTGCGTGGGGCAGAGCCTGGGGGTACAGGGCTGTTGCAGGGGCACAGGCATGCCCAGGGAAGCAGAGCTAGCCCTGTGTTGGGTTAAGCAGGGGTGGGTGTTGATTCCCTCTGGTGTCCATCTCTTTTCCTCAAAAGCTGCTCAGCACCCCCCTCCACGTGGCCACCCGGACGGGGCACCCTGACATTGTGGAGCACCTCATCCACTGCGGCGTGGACATCAACTCCATGGACAGGGTGAGTGCTGCAGCCATGCAGCCAGCACTTGGGTGGGCAACCACGACCCCTCCTCCCTCAGCTGACCCCTCCAGGGATCCCAGCACCCGCAGCAGGGCACGTCCCTGCCCTGAGGTGCCAGCAATCGCTACCAGGGCTGGGGTGGGCACCGTCCCCCTTCTCCCCATCAGAAGGTGGGTGTGCAGGGAGCTGGGGAGCAGTGCTGGGGACAGGCAGGGGGGTTCCCTGTCCCCAGCCAGGCTGTGTCTCTCACAGGAAGGCGACACAGCGCTGCATGATGCCACGCGGCTCAGCCGCTATAAGATCATTAAAATGCTGATCCTGCATGGGGCCGACATGATGGTCAAGAACCAGGTGAGCAGTGGGGGACCAGCACAGGGGCCATTTGCTGCCCCACCATGCCACGTCACCCTGGTCCCAGCCTCTCTCTGCCCACTCTTGCAGGCTGGCAAGACCCCAACGGACTTGGTGCAGCAGTGGCAGGTGGACACACGCCAGGCACTGGAGACCAAGGAGCAGCCACAGAGGGAGATGGAGGTCCTTGCGTGATGGAGCTGGGCAGGGACCAGGGGCTGGGCTCTGCCCCAAGGAGCAGGATCCAGCCAAGACTTGTATGTGCTTAGTGATAGGGGTTAGTGATAGGGGTTAGTGATGGTTTCTGTGTCAGTGTTAGGTTGGTGGCTGGACTTGATCTGAAAGGTCCTGTCCAAGCCAGGCGACTCTACGATGATTCTATGTCAATAAAAGCAAAAAAAGAGCAGCGGGGTTCTGTCTCTTCTCCCATGTCACAGGCCACAGGAAAAGAAGAAATGGCCTCCAGTTGCCCCAGGGGAGGTTCAGGTTGGAGATGAGGAAGGATTTTGAGAGGGAAAGGGTTGTGAAGCCTTGGCCTGGGCTGCCCAGGGCAGGGGTTGAGGCCCCATCCCTGGAGGGATTGAAAAGCCGGGTTGACACAGTGCTGAGGGACATGGGTTAGTGATGGGTTTGATCAGAGTTGGGTTGATGGTGGGACTAGATGATCTGGAAGGTCCCTTCCAACCCAGACAGTTCTATGATTCTATGATTTGGCTCTGGGGAGCTGGGCAGCCTGGGTTAGCTGGCAGTGTGGACACTCCCTGCCTCCTTGACCAGGGACCACTGTGTCAATGACACCAAGGGGCCAAGTGGTTGCAGGCTGTGACTCCTCGCTGTGCTTCATGAAGTCCCACCCAGGCAAAGTCAGGGAGGAAAACTCCGTTTGGGGCAGCTCAGCCCAGGTTCACACTGTACACTGTTCACACTATACAGGGGCGAGCGGGATCATTTCTGGGTAGGGAGCACCAACAGAGTGCTCCCACCAGACCAGCACCAACCAGAGCAGGCAAACATTCCCCACAGCCCCAGCACTCCCTGCAATGCCTGGCCCCATCCTGACCCTCCAGCCCAGCCCCCGTGGGGTGGCAGAGGGGTGACAGACGGCTGTCAGGGCCGGCAAGCGGAAGGGAAAGCAGCCAGGGCTGACCCAGAGGGGTGCTGAGCTCCTGGAGGGGAGAGAGAGCACCTTGAGCTCAACTAGCACCCACCCCCCCCTGCCACGTCGTCCACCCAGCCGGGTCGCAGTCCCTCACGTGCTCCATCAAACATTAACAGCCCCTCAGTGGGATGGGTGGCACGGCCAGCAGCAGCACCCAGCCACCATGGTGGTGCTCAGCACCCGCTTCCTCTCTCCCCTCTGGTCCACCCTGGCAGCTCTGTGCCGGGCAGCCCCCCGGCAGCACCGGGGGCTCAGCAGCCCCTCTGGACAGGGGCACTCGCTCAATCTTAGGGGCATCTTCCCACCCCTGGCCACCCCCTTCTCACCCACGCAGGAGGTGGACTATGCCCAGCTGGAGGGCAACCTGCGCCGCTACGCCAGCATCCCCTTCCGAGGTAAGCGCTGCCTACCACCCTTCTCCGTGCAAGCTCCTGCCAAACCCCTGCCACAGGGGCTGTGTGGCAGCAGGCAGGCAGCCTGCTGGCTTCCCAAGGGTGCTCAGCCCCTCGGGTGACACACCTGGGGCCCTTCGCACGGACAAACGCCCAGGGACACGCGTGTGTCTTTGCGCACACATACACCCCCCCTGCCACACTCCAGTGCATGCTTGCACACACACTCCATGCGTGTGGGCTTGCAGATGTCCTCTACACATGGCTCAAGGCTTGTACCTACTCTCTCTGCCCCTCTGCCCCCGTCTGCAGGGACGGGGAGAGGGCAGAGCACAATGTGTCCTGCAGAGCCCTCTCTGGGTTCCCAGGCGCAAGGAAGAGAGGGAGGGTGATGGGGACACCCAACCCTCCTGGCACCCTGGATGCTGCGGCAGAGCCTGGCAGCACTGGGCTGGAGCTGGCCCGTCTGTGCCTGTGGCGCTGGCAGGGTCCCAAGGAAGGATCCTGTGAGTCCCAGCCAGGGACAGGATGGCAGAGCCTGGCTGCGGTCACCTATTAATCCACTGCTAGTGGTGCTGAGTGGGGTGTTTTCTGGGGATGGAATGCGCTCAGCCCACAGGATGTGTGCAGGGCACACAAGAGGGTGCCTGGGTAGGGGGTGGCACCACCATCCCCTGCACCGCTCAGCACAAGGAGGGTGGGTACTGTGACCTCAGGGACACCATACCAACATGTGCCCTTTGTGGGGGAGCCCAGGGGTTTATGTGGCACCTGTGGGAGTCTCCTGGCCCAAGGGGGCTGCTGGACACCAGCATCAGGCTGCTCTGAGGGCCTGCTGCCCACCCAAAAGTGGGGTGTGGAGAGGGCACAGGACCCTGTGGGCACTGCCCTGCCCACACTTGCGTTTCAGGGCTGGTGGTACTGGGCTCCAATGGGGAGTACCCCTACCTGGCACCCCGTGAGCGGCTGGAGGTGGTGAGCTGCGTGCGCCAGGCTCTGCCCAGGGATCGCCTGCTGCTGGCCGGCTCAGGCTGTGAATGTGAGTACCTGCACAGGCAGGTTTGGGAGGGTTGTGTGTCCCCCCCAGGGCTTCCCTCACACCCCTCTGCCTCCTCCCCAGCCACCCAGGCCACCATCGAGCTGACGGTCAGCATGGCAGAGGCAGGGGCTGATGTGGCACTGGTCGTGACACCCTGCTATTACCGGGGGGGCATGAGCAGTGCTGCCCTGGTCCAGCACTACACTGAGGTGAGCCATGCCCAGTGCCCACTGGCAGTGCTGGCCAGGGCAGTGGGATGGGGAGCACGTGCCACTTGTCTCCAACCCATCCCAGATGCTGAGCTCTGCCCGGATTCCCACAGGTCGCCGATGCATCCCCCATCCCTGTGGTGCTCTACAGCGTCCCCGCCAACACCGGCCTGGACCTGCCCCTGGAGGCTGTCCTCACCCTGGCTCAGCACCCCAACATCGTCGGGATTAAGGACAGTGGTGGGGATGTGAGTGGGGCAAAGCTTCCCCGGGGCTGGCTGCCACCAAACCTGGCCCCGAGCTGGAAACAGAGGAGCTGGCACTTGCAGCCCTTCCATGGGCTTCAGGGATGCCATGTGAGACCCAGGGGGGGAGACAGGGTGATGCCCACCCTGGGGCACACCATCTCTCTCCCCAGATCACCCGCATGGGGCTGATGGTCCACAAGACGAGGCAGGAGGATTTCCAGGTGCTGGCGGGATCGGCTGGCTTCTTGCTGGCGAGCTACGCCCTGGGTAGGTGCTGCAGCTCAGGGGCATGGTGTGCTTGTCCTTGGGGGCACTGGTAGGGAATGGCAGCCACACAGGGGGAGGCAGGCGAGAGGTGGTGATGCCTGGGAGGTCCTGGCTGGGCACGGCATGCCAAGCTGGCTGCTAACGTGCCCTGGTGTCCCCAGGTGCCTCTGGGGGGGTCTGTGCCCTCGCCAATGTCCTGGGGGCTCCACTGTGCCAGCTGGACCGCCTGTGTCGAGAGGGCCACTGGCAGGAGGCCTGCGACCTGCAGCACCGGCTCATCGAGCCCAACATGGCGGTGAGCAAGCATCATACCCTGGGATGCTGAGGGATTGGGGTGCTGGGCCGTGGCAGAGCTCGGGGGGAAAAGGATGGAGGTCCCTGGGACTGTGGGTGGTTGGAGTGGTGGTCCAGGGGGGACAGGATGGCCCAGCACCCTGTTGGTGAGCCAAGCTGGGCTGGAGACAGTGGGGTGGGAAATGCCAGCCTTGTTGTGCCAGGAACAGAGTGTCCGCTGGCAGCAGGCACCTGCCTGGCCCCCAGCAGGAGCCTTGCTGGCTATTTATAGGCAGTGATATGGGGAAAGATCTCCTCCCCAGGGCCCCCACCGCACTGTAGGGTGGCCCATCCCTGCCACAAAGAGCCTGCTGTGCCACAGGGATGCTCCCCTGCGTGGCCATGCTCTGCACCCTCACCCCCCAAGAGGGGGGGATCTTCATGACTGGGTTGCAGCCACTCTGCACCCTGCCCAAGCCCTGCAGCCCCCCACAGGGCCAGGGTGGTAGCCCACGAAGCACACCACTCAGTCCCAGGGAGCCCAGCAAGCCCCCCACACCCTCCTTCCTGCAGGTCACCCGCCGGTTTGGGGTCCCGGGGCTGAAGAAGGCCATGGAGTGGTTTGGCTATTATGGGGGTCCCTGCCGCGCACCCCTGGCCCCGCTGAGCCCCAGCCAGGTTGAGGAGCTGAGGGGTACCTTCAGCACCAACGGCTGGTTGTGAGGGGTTCACACTGGGAAGGCATGGGAGCCAGGGACCCCAGGAGCTGGGGACACGGTGGGGCCATCAGCATGTGGCCAGGAGAAAGCCACCCATCATTCCTTCCTGCTGGACAGGGCTGCCCTGAGCAGAGCAGGTGGGGGGGGATGCCCCGCACTCCCTGGCCCTCTCTGCATCCCCACAAGCCCTCAGGATCCTGCCACCCCCACCCCTCACAGCACCCATGAAGGAACAGATCCCAGTGCCATGAGCCAGGAATAAACCTGTTGCTTTCCCTCTGCGTCCTGCCCCTGTGAGCAGCCCCCCGCCCAGTTCCTGCTCCTTTGGCAAAAAGGACACGGCCCCGGTGTTTGGCAACGTGGTTTACTCAGCTGAGGCCCATGCAGGCGGCAGCACAAGGCAGGGTCACGGCAAGGCACGGGACCAGGGCGGGCAGAGGCTGGCAAGGGAGGGCACAGCCCCTGCAGCCCATCACCAGGCTGCGAGGGCTGCCAGGACCCCCATGCCACAGCCAGCCAGACCACACCAGGGGTGAAGGTGGGCACACAGCAGGGAGACAAAGGATGCATGCAAGGGGTAGGACGGGGAGCTGCATGGCCCCTGCTCACCCTGTCTGCCCCCTCACCATGCCCCTGCCCCCACCTGCCCTCCTCAGGCCCCCTGCTCCAGCCTGGCACCCCCAGCAGCCCTGCTCGTGCCCCCTCATCCCAGGCTCTGGCTGACCCTGCTCCTTGCTCACCATCACTCCTGCCTGCTCCCAGTGTGCAGCAGACATGGGCCAGGCTGGGCATCCCCTGGTCTCCCTTGGTAGGGATGCTGCTGCAGATGTCCCCTAGGCAGTGGGTTGGCTGGATTGGCACAGGGATGAGTGGGACAAAGTCCATTGGCTGGCACCGAGAGCAGGCTGGGTCCTTTGTGGGCACCATGTCACCCTGCCCAAGGCAGGCCAGGGGATAACCGGTCACCTGGAGCTGAGGGCACAGGCCCCAGGGTGCCCACCCTGCCTTGGTGCCAGGGTAGCGAAGCAAGCTAGGAGCTGCCCCTCTGTGGGCACGTGGTCTGGCCAGCAACCCACAGCCAATGCACCGTGGTCAGGGCCCATGCCCATACCCTGACCCTGTCCCTCGTGGCCAGCTGGCAGGTCCAGTGGTCTGCAGCCTTCCCAAGGGGGCAGAAGGTCTGGGCCCTGGCTGCTCCAGCAGGTGCCAAGGCTACAGTCAGAGAGAAAAGGCACCACGGCACTTGGGTGAAGAGCGGGGGGCCCTGTCCCCTCCACTGGCAGGGGTTCAACAAGGGGGCTTGGTGTGGACACCTGGCCCCACCAAAGCTGGGTGGCCATCAAGCAGAGGGCAGGAGAGACACCCAGCGGTGTCACATCCCTGTTCCAGGGAAGCGGGGCCAGCCAGTGCCCGGTGTGGGGGTCCCCACCGCAGCAGGAGGGGGACAGGGTATCGTCAAGCCATCAAGTTGTGGGCAGACTTGGAGGCGCCCTGGGCCCTCTGGATGATGGCTGGACACTTCTCTCGCCGCAGCAGCTTGTTGTTCTCAAAGAAGCCCTCATTGCGGGGCACCCCGTGGGAGCCATCAGGGAAGGTCAGGAGACCTGGAGAGGGAAGGACCAGGAATGAGAGGGTGGGGAACAGCACACGCTGGGGCTGGGGCTGGAGGGATGGAGCAGGAGATGCCAAACGGGGCCACGCTGAGGTGGTACCATGTGGGGCTGTGGCTACCACGCTGTTCTGCCGGGCACTCACCAAAGCCATACACGCGCCCGCCTTTGAACTCGCCCTCAAAGGTCATGTTGTCACAGCGGGTGAAGACGCCGACGCCGTTGAACTTCCCCTGCACAAACTCCCCCTCGTACCTGTGTGGGAGCAGCTCCTGAGGCAGCAGCTCCCTGTGGCAAGAGGAGATGCCCCAGGGGTGTGTAGGTGGGGGTGCCATGCTCACCTGGAGCCATCAGAGAAGGTGAGCACACCACAGCCATGGAAGAGCCCATTCTCAAAGTGCCCCACGTAAGTGGTGCCATCGGCAAACGTCAGCTGCCCGATGCCGTGCCTGCGACCTAGGAGAGGACAAAAAATGGGCACTGCTGGACAGAGTGAGGCAGGGATTGCCCCTGGCGTGGTGCTGGGCAGGAATGTGTGGGCTGCTCAGTCCCCAGTGCGGGCAGCACCATCCCCTCCCACCCTGTCTCACCTTCCTTCCACTCGCCACGGTACTCCTCTCCACTGGAATAGGTGAAGGAGCCTTTGGTGAGGGTCATGGTGACAGCCTACGGCAGCGCAGGACAAGAGCTGGCAGGAAGAGGTGCAGAGGGGAGCTGCTGGGTTGGGGGTAAGAGCCCAGCACATCCAGAGCCCCCCACATCCCCTCAGCTCATTGGGACACGTGTCTGCCCAGGGGATGGCTCTGCTGGGGCAGACAGCAGACAAGGAGGTGACACCAGGAGCTCGACCGCCCTGCCCTGCCTCTGAAACTCCAGCCGCCAGGTTCGGGTTGCTGCCTGCCCCACTGCAGGGCTTGGGGCGATGTGAGCCCATGGGGGTCACAGCCCCATGAAATGTGAGCGAGTGGCAGGAAAAGGAGCCTGGCCGGAGCTGGCTGCCTGCAGAACAGCTCCCTGGCAGGACCTGGAAGGGGTCCTGCGTTGCAGCAGGGGCCAAGCCGGCTCTGCTGGGGCAGCCCAGGGATGAACGTCTGGGTAGGAGACACTTGCCAGGTCGTGCTCTTCAGGGGAGGGGGCAGAGAGCTTGTGGGGTTTGGAGTTCCAGAGTGGAGGATGAGCAGACCCAGCTGACCCCCCAGGGATGAAGTGGCCACTCCTCCTTCCTAAGAGGGACAGCAGGAAGAGGACCCTGGGGCTCCAGGGCTTTGCTCAGCTACCAAGGGTTTGCAAACTCGCCTGCTGACAGCAAGCAGCCCCCAGAGCCCTGCACACCCGCATAGCACAGCTCTCCCCAGCACTGGGGAAGGCACCAGTATGGGGCTGGGCACGACCTCTCCAGTGGCTCCTGGTGCAGCACAGGCAGTGCCAGTGATGGGATGGGACTCCCTGCTTCAAGAGGAGGTATCCCTGCTCACAGCGGGCTGCACGTCCCTGGAGAAATGGGTGCTGAGCCACACTAACCAGGCAGATGTGGCACCCGGGAGCACTGCGGGGACCTTGCTTTGTGTCCAGAGGAGAAATGGCTCCAAGCCCAGCCCAGCAGTGAGTGAACAGTGCTCTCTGCTGATGATAAAGACCAGGAGACCAGCACCAGCTCCCCAGCCTGCCCAGCACCTCCGGGGACAGCCTTGGTAGTGCCAGGAGGAGGAAAAAATGCTGCTGCTGCAGGGCCATTAGTGCCTGCTGCAGGGGAGTGCTGGGACCTGCAACTTCATCCAGGGTATGGGCAGCATTTGCCCTGTGAGCAACCCAGATGCCCAGCACCTGGATGCTGGCACCCCCCACACACCAGAGCCCTGCATTGCACAGCACCCACAGCAAGCAGGGACAATGCCACATGCGGAACTCTGAGCCCAAGACGTGCCCAGGCCCACGCAGGGGGTGAGGGGTGTATGACACAGGCATACCCTGCAGGGACAGTGTGCCCTGAGGTGGTGACAGCACTCACTGCTGAAGCATTCACACCCCAGCATGTCCATGCACCCATGGGTGGGTGTTCACGCACCCATGGCTGATGTGTGCACACCCCACCGTGTCCCTGCACCCATCCCTGATGTGTGCACACCCCATCGTGTCCCTGCACCCACCCCTGATGTGTGCACACCCCACCGTGTCCCTGCACCCATCCCTGATGTGTGCACACCCCATCGTGTCCCTGCACCCACCCCTGGTGTGTGCACACCCCGTCGTGTCCCTGCACCCGTGGCTGTGTGTGCACACCCCGTCGTGTCCCTGCACCCACCCCTGATGTGTGCACACCCCGCCATGTCCATGCACCCACCCCTGATGTGTGCACACCCC
>VZTM01019008.1:344-33138 GCA_013400555.1 Jacana jacana
GTCTGGAAACACACAGAACCTGATTCTGATCTTACAGCATCTGCATACACCTAAAACCATGCAAATCAAAGACCAGCCTGAGAACACAAACGTGGTCAATGTCTGCCTTAACCTCTGGTCAACATCTGATTCAACCTTTGTCTTCTGGCGGATATGTCTCTTGCTGAGTGTGACTCTGGAAGAGTCTGTAGGTCTTTCAGATAAAGTTTTAGTTCAGTCAATCTACTACATCTGCATACCAGGCACAGTTTTAGTACAGCCACTGTTCTGTTCTTTGATTTACTTGCAGCGCTTCTGTAATTGTGCTTGACACCCTTGAGGTTGATACCATTGATAGACAGTGTTTGTACTGCATTGAGTTCGCAGAATACATCAGGATTCTTTTGGGTAAAAGGCAGTCTAATTGTAAATTATGTCAGCCTGTTGTTTGTAATATCAGCAATTTTTTAGATAAATTGCGTAAACTGCCATATAGATACATAGCATAAACTGCTATGTATAAATAAATTTGATGTTTAATCTTGAGACACTCTTTTAAATGAAGATCTTTCTCTGACAGAGAAACATCTGAGACCTTTTGATACTAATTTTTGTTTCAGCTTAATTTTTTGTAGAGTTGGTTAATGCAGAAAGGAAAGAACATTTGAAATGCTGTCAAACCGCATTTGAGCATGTGAGACACGACATGTGCCATTGAAAATAATACTCCAGGGAATTTCCTAAACATTATTTCTGAAAATTTAAAGTGCAGCCACCTTTGCTAATGAAAGGGCAGGAAGCTGAATGCCAAACATGGCAATATTCTGCATTCAGGGAAAACCAAGACAAAATAATAGTCATTTTGCAAGATAATTGAATATGCTTGCAGTGCATGTGCGGAATAAATGTGGTTTGAAGCACACACCGAAAGGTTCTACAACCAGTAAGCTGTTCACAGTTCAGCATATTTAATTCACAAAAATGTGGTGCTTAGTTGATCTTCTCCAGTATTTGTACTTGGACTTCACCAACTCCAGGTATTTCAAATATAGATTCTTAGTCATCATCTCTGGTGCTAAATGCCAGCAATTAGAAGTACTGGTTGACTCATTGCTATACTCCATGAGCTTTTATGGCTGTTATAAAGATTTGAAAATGCTGACAGACCTGTAGCCATCGTGGACACTGCCAATATCAGGCTGTTCAATATTAAATATAACCAGATATTAAACCTCTATATTGCTGTACCCAGTTGTTCACAGCCCTGTCACCAGGGAGGATAATGTGTAATATTTTATTTATTCTAATGATCTTTGCATTCTGAAGGACTGAAGTTGTCAACCATACGTTATTTTGGCGGGGGGTGGGGGTGGGGGGTGTGTTACCAGTTCTGTATTTCTAAGTAGAAGACAACAACAATGATCAGTTGTGTATTACTTTTTAATATAACCCTGGAGAATTAGACCCATTGTTTCACAAAATCACGGGACAGTCAAGGAAGCTGCTAGAAGGCAGCCGGATCTTCGAGTCCAACACCCCTGGCTCTAGCAGTACCAGCAAAAGCAGGCTTCTCAGGGTCATGTACAGTCAGATTTTTAATATCTCCACAACTCTCTGGGCAAAAATTTTTTCCTAGCATTTAAATAGAATTTTCTGTATTCCAATTTGTGCCCATTACCTGTTGTTGTTTCACTGAGGACCACCTTCTTTGCTCCTCTCCATCAGGAATTTACAAGTTGACTAAAATCTTCAATATGTAGTGCTAATGTCCACTGTTGACCAAACCATCCCCTAGTGTTTGGGACATCCAATATGCCTTAAATATGACAAGGAGGAACCAGACTTCTCAGAAACATGTGAATCTTTCTCAGTATTCTGAAAATACTTTTCAGCTCTTCCCAGATGTTAGGTCCCACTCACTGCTAAATATCATTCTTCTTGTTCAAGATTTGAATTAAACAACACTACTTTTGTCCAATACCTTTTCCCTTTTGTTCAGATCCGCCAAATGCTTGCTTAGAATTTATGTTCGCTGTGAAATTCTGGTGGGTAACAAGAATTATAGATTCATCTGCTATTCATCCTTCTATAGATGGTAATTATTTCTGAAATCTGCCTGCCAGAAATTAAACAGAATCTCATTCAAACAAAAGAAACCTTTCCTTAATTGAGAGACTTGCCTACATGGCAAAGAGTATGAAAACAAAAGTGAGCTTTCATAATCTTGAAGCCAGCTTCGGCTTTGGGTTGGTTGATTAAAAAAAAAAATCCTCCATGAATAGAGTACAGCCTATATAAAAGAAGTTAAAACCTCAAATTTACTTGCATTTGTTAACGTCCTCTTTAGCAGCCTTTCTACTCCAGAGATTTCCCTTCTTTCCTTTCAGTGTAAGTTGTTCTCATTAAGCTCTGTGATTACAAACAAGGCTTAGCAGTATTAAATGACTAGATATTTTTATGGCCAAATGGGATTACTTTGATAATTGGCTCTGATCTGTTGCAGAGCTTGTTCTCCCATACTTGCTGCATTGAGCTTGTAACATGATAGAAGTACCATCCAACTGACATTTCCCAGGTCCTTTGATCCTGGATCTCTTCAGAAGTTTAGTTCCTTTTCAGCTGTAGGCAGCGTGTCACAACCCTTCAAGAATTTTTATTTCTTCTGGCATTGTCCATGTCGATGTCTTTGAAACTTTGTAGTGAATTTGTGATGAAGAATGACAAGGCTTAAAACGGGGACACTGTCACTGTGTTTCATGCAGCCATTGCTTTCCCAGGTCCTCAGCTCAGCCATCACGCAGCCAGGTCAGATTCTGCTCTTAGGTCAGCATGCTGAGTTAAGAATCTGTGGCAGATCAAGAATAAGAGAGGTTGACAGAAACCTCCAGAACTGAAATTACAGACTGACAGCACAGTGTCACCCACCAGAAATCATGGCACTTCAGATACATGTATCCCAGACAGATCCCTGTGATGAAGGGTGTCTGATCTGTGGTAAATGGACCAGTCAAAGCCTCTAAGTGGTCAAAACCAAACAAAAACTAAATAGTTTCTTTCTCTGATCATGGACACATAATATCTTGTGGAACAGAAAGGACTGGTACCAATATAGTTTGCGCCTATAGGTTTGAGGAGATGCAGAATTCAGAAGGATTATCCTGTATCTTTCTTCTCCTCAAGCTTGAAGCCAACAGGAGACTTTCTTGATCCTTAAAGTGAAGAAATGTTACTATGTCCACCCAGACGTGTGATACATCTCTGCCCACTGATAAGGCTACCCCACTGCTATCTAAACACTTGGAATTCACTCCTGAAACAACAGTTGCTGCCCCGATGAATTTCTTTGGACAGCCTGGCAAACAGTGACTCAGGCTCGATGCTATTTGTTTAGTGTGAGATTCTATGATCATGCATCAAAGCAGACACTTGAGAGAAAGGGAAAATCAGGTTCCCTGTAATACTGTGGAACATATTGATAAAACTCTGAGATAGTTCCAGAAAGCAGATATGTGCTGAAACTCAGGTCTTACTGTCCCAGCAATGTGACCTAGGACAAAATCCTCCTTCTCTCCAAATACAGCACTTCATGTAACTCTAAACAGTACGGCCCACATTGGCCTCATTCTTACAATGGCTGTTCACAGTCACAGGGTACAAATATTTTCTTTTATATATCAAAATTCATCAGAAATGCAGAACTGACGGAGTTAGAAATTGTTTATGACATCCATATCCCCACAGGTGTTCTCCATAACTTTGAGAAGAGAATGCTTCTGTATTTGGAAACCCCAAGGTGATGAATTCATTAGAAAATTGGGATTAGCCAGTACCAACAAAAACAGCACTCTGTATGCCAGGGTTACTTCAGAGGCTTTGAAAGCTTTACTTGACCAAAATTTATTCACTAGAGTTTTTCTGTAACAGCCAAAAGGTACAACAGAGGTAATTGTCATAAAACCTTGAATAATCTGTGTATGTTTTCAACTGGCATTATTTTGGGTGTAAGAAAGACCACATATTTTTGTAGCAGCTTGACAGTCTGGGGGCTAATGAATGCATTGTACTTCTGTGCCTGTGCTGTGATTTATTTGGAGCAGGGCATGTTTCTGGCAATGCTCCTCTTAACTAGCCAGTGGGTATAATCCTGCCAAGTTCTGCTGTCAGCCTGTCAATGAAAATAATGTCAATAGTCGTCAGTCATGCCCACTTTCATCCTTCCTGCCTTCTTTGCTCTCAGGGGTAGCCACTGTCAGGTGATGCAATCTGCCAGTTTTGCTCCTGTCTTATAGGAAAGGGATTTTCCCTTAGCACTTTCCTTTAGCCGGATGTGACCGCTGCCCGCATCGCTTTGTAATCTCCCACAGAAAACAATAAATAAATTAATAAATAATAATAATAAAAGAAAACATTAAGAAAAGGCTACCTTATGAGCAGCCAACTGTTTGGATAAATGTCATGCTCAGCCTGGCATTTCTTGCTGCGAGTCCTGTGGATGGCTCAGCCAGACGGGGCTGCAGCCCCCAGAGGGTAATGGGGGAAGACACGTAAAGGTCGTTGTGATTATAGTGAAGGAGATACTTTAAAGCAGAACCCGAACATAAAGTCTCGTAGAGGCTGGCATGCAAATTAAAATGTAAATAAGCTTGACAAGCTTTCCAGCAAGATATCAAACTGCCAAAGGGCAATTCTGCCTTCTCCAGGCCTTTTCTGCCCTTCATGAGCATGCCACAGCTGTTTCCTCGGCCAGCAACAATACTAACCTCTGGGGGAAGGAGGAATATGAAAGTCACAGCGATTCTTAGCAGCTGTCACATTTGCAATGGTTGCTGTACAGAGTATTTCATAATCTCTTATTTTTCAGTGGACTTGCCTTAGAAATTTAGGTTACACAATCACTGTAAATGAATAAACAGAAAAGTGTGTATACGCGCACAAGCATCGACAACAGTCTTAAAACTATGAAATTCCTACAAGCTTCATGAAAACAGGGTAATTGTGAGATTATTCCAGGTTTTTTACATAATCAGATAGCAAAAAAATTCACGAAAGATGACAGGAGAAAAAAAAGCAGAGTCACTGATATAGATCATTCATTGAATTGTTTTTAAACTGTAGTGGAAACTAGAAAAGGTTGATGAGGGTGAGAGAGGCTTTTGAAAATTAAGGACCTGAGATAGAAGTCACAAGATAAGAAGCCTTCTAATTCTCAGAATAGATTCACCTGGTGTCAGAGATATAGAAGTAGTTATTATTATTATTATTGTTTCAAGAAGTCTGCTTTGATTTAGTGTCTTTTTTTTCCCACACAGAGATTTAGTTCTTTTTTGTGTTAACATCTGGCCAAAATTCATTTGCATATATTAAAAAACACATTCATACATTTAACCAGCACTCCCCATGGCATCTCTTCCTGCCCTTTGAGGGGTGCTGCCCTCCTTTACTGGTGCCCTCCCGAGCAGCCGCTTGGCATGCCCTGCACAGCAACACCAGCTGTGTGGCAAATCTCTACAAAGCTGATTTTTGTTTCCCTTTGTCAGTGCCCGATACTCACTGCCTGTTGGGATGCTTTTAGAGGCCTCCTGAGCCAGACATCTCAGATCAGGAATGTTTTGCTGCAGTAATAGTGTCTGCTAATGTCTCATTACAATCAATTTAAATGCTTCAGTTCCACTGAGAGCTAATAACACATGAAAGTCAAACTAGGCTCGTAATTTCAAAGACAGATATTTTTTTTTGTAGTGAACTGAACTATTATGCCCTTTGAAAGCTTGACTACCAAAGATTTTAAAACTGTGTTTGTAGTGTCATTTAGACCTCCTCTCATGAATCTTCTAAGCTTAGAATAGTAAGGTATTCTCAGCTTTCTGTTTATCTTTCATAAGACAACAAAGCTCTTTTTATTGTCCTTTGCAAATTTACATATTTACAATACATATTTAATAGTATGAAAAAATTCAAGTATCTAAACCAATGTGACCTGCCTAGCTTTCAGCAGGATTCACATTACATTTGACAGAAAAGAAAGTTTGTTTCACTGCCTTTTATTCATTTTATTTTTTCCACTCCTATCTCAGCCTCTCTCAGCTTGATTGTCTTTCAACTAAATGACCTTGTGAAAAGGAAAGTTAAAGTAATGATAGCAAATTGTACCTGAAATCATCATGGGCCACTCTTCAGACGGATATCTGCTGTGAGAAAGGAGCCTAATTGAACCCAACAAGCTCAATACCTGGCAGAAGTGAGGAAAACAGGAAAAAAAAAATCAAAATACCCAGATTCATATATAGAAAAGAGTTTACCTGTTCTTCAAAAAAACCTCATGACCATGACAGATCTGGAATAGGTAGAACACTGAAGGCTTTGGGGGGAAAAAAAAAGCACAAAAGAGTGGTTAGGTTGAAGAAAGGGAAGAGAAAACGTGTTTATGTATTCTTTAAAAATTATTTTAACAGGTAACTTAAAAGGGATAGTGGAGGCAGATAACAGAAAGAAATGCAGGAATTAACCACTCCAGCTGGGCAAAGAACAGGCTCCTTGCCAGAGCTCACAGACTCCACTGCTACTCCAGGGCTAATCTTTAACTCTAGTCCCAATTGCCAGTCTAGTCTCAGAGGAGAACTGACAGGTCAGTGGGGGCAGAGACATGTAGTCTAGTTTTACCATGAAATGCAGTGTTTTTTAAGTATAAAGTCACATTCAAAGGTTGTTACAGAAAGGGTCAAGAGAGGGGGAAATCTGGGCTTTAATTTGCTGTGTCGACGATGGGGAGCAGAAAAGACAGAGCAGACAAAAACTCTTCTTTTACTGGTAAGAACGAGGAAGGGTGGTCCACCAGGCTCCTCCTGCTCTCAGTGGAGAGAGAGGATCCTCTAGAGGATGGCAGCCCTGAATTGAGCTGTGGTGATTCTCTCTTTAGTGTCCCTAAAAGATTAAAACCAATAGGCTGAAATGAACTTTTATGAGTCCCCTGTCATTT
Organism: Jacana jacana; assembly: GCA_013400555.1. Lineage (NCBI taxonomy): Eukaryota > Metazoa > Chordata > Aves > Charadriiformes > Jacanidae > Jacana > Jacana jacana. Next base: position 7,300 of record VZTM01019008.1, read on the forward strand.
GCCCACCTCAAAGTGCAGGGTGGGAGGGCAATCAACAAGAAGAGATATAGGAATGAGACTAGATTGTGAGGATCTAGCTCTGCTTCCCTTACATTACTGTGGTAGCACATCCCTGCAGGAGGAGACTGCAGCTGTAAACTTATGGAGTGATGGTTTTAGATATTTGTAAAAAACATTCATATGGGACTGTAGCCCTTTGAAGGAAGGCAAAATACGCAAATTGCAAAAGTTTAGTTCAACACAGACTAGAGAAGAGAGAAAAAAATATTCCTTAATTAGCCATTCCTAGCATAGCTAGTCACTGTTCAAACAGTGCAAGAATAGTCACAGCTACAAGACAGTTTAGTTAAAGCTGTGACGCTTAATTTGCCCTATTACAGCGGCAGGTGATGACACTGTTTCTTCAGCCTACTGTTAGCAGGGAATAGAAATTGTCTGTCCACTGCAATACATGATTTATTTTAGTGGAAGAATAAAAGCAGCAGGCACAGATACCAGTTATCTTCTCTCTCCCTGTCCCTTAACACTGAACCAGCCCCTGATTTGTCTTGACTTCAACCATGTTCTCTCACTGTCCTCCAAGTAGTGGGTTTTTATTATTTTCCAATCTTGCCTCTGACTAAGAAGGGGAGAGTGCAAGCCTCTGAATTTTCCTACAGTCTCTTGCACTTAAGCTTTTGTGCATGAAATAATTTTAGCTTCCTCTTTCTTGTGTGTATGTGGCACCATGCTTTACCCTAGAAGCCAGACATAACACTCTCAGAAATAAAAGGTAACTCATCCTGGAGAACAGACTGTTCTGAGACCAACTAGTCCCCTGAGAATGCTAAAGAAGTTGCCCAAATCTTTTATTCCATCAATTTCTATACCTAGGACTGGTACACTTCTTATTCACTTAGGAATGAGTTTCACAATAAATTTATCCAAAGAAGACAGAGAACTACCAGAAGAGTTTAACCACATGTGAAAGCTAAGATGGGTTTACGTGACATTCTTGAAGATTCAGTGCCCTGTGAAAACCAACAAAAAATAGTTAGTCCACAAAATGTACCTGCAGCCAGATTGGTTTGGGCATCACTGATCTTGTGTGAATTAGCACAAGGTAATTTTCACATTAACCTGCTTACAACCACGAGCGCTGCACTAGGTACTAGGGGATTCAGTTAATTGCGATAATAATATTTTTGTGCTAATTACAGGGACACACCAGAAAGGTTTCTGTGGCAATATTAACCCATTTTATAGCATGTAGGCCATTGGCAGTAATGAACTTCATCTGTCCCAATTAGTATACGGTAATTTTTGTTAAGGTCTCTGACAGTTGCAGACTTTTTTCTAAAGGTTTTCACCTGCAAACCCATCCCTGATGCCTGTTCTGCTGTGCTCTGCTTTTTCATTATTTTTGGTAATCTTATTATAGTGTTAAGTTTTCATAGAATCATAGAATCATTTAGGTTGGGAGAGACCCTTGGGATCATCAAGTCCAACCATCAGCCCTACTCTACAAGTTCTCCCCTACACCAGATCCCTCAACACCACATCTAATCTACTCTTAAACACAGTCAGGGATGGAGACTCCACCACCTCCCTGGGCAGCTGATTCCACTGACTGATCACTCTCTCTGTGAAAAATTTTTTCCTAATGTCCAGCCTAACCCTACCCTGCTGCAGCTTGCAGCCATTCCCTCTTGTCCTGTCGCTCATTGCCCGTGAGAAGAGACCAGCACCAACCTCTCTACAATGCCCTTTCAAGCAGTTGTAGAGAGTGATAAGGTCTCCCCTCAGCCTCCTCTTCCTCAAACTAAACAACCCCAACTCCCTCAATCGATCCTCATAAACCTTGTTCTCCAGGCCTCTCACCAGCTTCGTTGCCCTCCTCTGTACTCGCTCCAGCACCTCGATATCTCTCTTGTGCTGAGGTGCCCAGAACTGGACACAAGACTCAAGGTGTGGCCTCACCAGTGCTGAGTACAGGGGGACAATCACCTCCCTACTTCTGCTGGTCACACTATTCTTTATGCAAGCCAGGATGCCATTGGCCTTTTTGGCCACCTGGGCACACTGCTGGCTCGAATATTTTGAAATATTTTGGTTTGCCATATTGTTTTCTTGTATTCATTGTGAATTATGAGGAATGGTCTTAAAAAGCAGGAAAAAAGCTTCAGATAAGACATAAGGAGAAAGTGCAGCTGCAGGAAGGACTATGAGCACCAGAACAGACTGTTTGGGATGGTTGAAGTATTTTCATCTCTGGGGATCTTTAAGAACAAATTAGACATCTGCAAAAAGATATAATTGTGACTCTACACCCCCTGAGACCTTTCTGCTCGGGCTTTGAGGCTGACAAAATCCCTGCCTTCTGCTCACTCTGAGAGCTCAGATTATGCTCCAGTTGCAAGTTTCTGGTGCCTGGAACCATGTAAGTGTGTGCTCTTTGTCCTTGGAATATGCTGGGCAGCACAATTTGATGCAGTCCTTTATCACCGCTAAGTTAAAACATCTCCATTTGCCTCGGAAAGTGCAGTCAGTTGCCCCAGAGCAGACAACACTTAGGAACTTGATCACAAATCCCAGACAACAACGCACTCCCAGACAATCTCATCCAAGAGCTTAGTGCATCTCTTTCCTAGAAGACTGTGCATAGGAAGCATAAGTCATTCTTTCTTTCATTCTCTAAGAAATTTCTGAAGGATTTATGGGTTTTAACTATTCCTGTCCAAATGTTTCTGAAAGCTGTGTGGATGTGACACTTATCCATGCTAAATGGTGTTTAATCACATAAGTGAAAGGGTCAAATTGATCCACTGCTTTTTCCTATCTGGATCATCCTGGACAGTCACAAGTAATAAAGCAGAAAGCCAGAGAGCCGTGGAGAACCCAGGCTAGCAAGGCTGAGCCAAAGCACAGTGTCAAGAAAATATTACAGACTATCAACAATTTCGTCAACAACCTCTTCAGGAAAGGGAAAGCCGTTCTGCAGATGCCAAATAAATCTTAAGTTAAAGCCATAGACTGCAGTAAAAGATTGCCACTGCATTAAAAATTATGATTTCCCAGAAAATGGGTCTAAGAATTTGCCTTTCAAAGGAGCATATGGCACTGTAATCCAGCTGCTGTCACTAGCTGTAGGCTGGCATCGGTGGGAAAGTGTGCACCAGGAAACATCTAACATTTGACAGAGCACCTTTTTCTCTCTCTGTTACGCTCTCTATATGTATACATTATATATATAAAAACATATAAACTTTCTATACATATATGCATTCAATGGTGTATATATATACATAAATGCATTGAATTGACTTTCTGTAAGTTAGCATAAAGCACCAATAAACCGATAATACCCAACACTTTAGGATAACAGAGCATCCACTTACTCCAGAGAACAAACAGCTGTTCCTTAGGAAAAGCTGTTGTCATTCTTATTCATTATTCTATGATGCTTGTCAGAATCATGAAAGAATATAAGTGAGAATATCAAGTGGGAAGTTTCCAGCACTTCCATTTTCTCCCAGTTTGTAAACCTTGACCATAATGTGGCTCACCAGCACAGCAGGAACACAGCTGAGGTCTTCTGCTTCCTGGAGGACTGATCCCGATGTTTTTGGTTTTACCTAAGTCTATGTATCCGGCACATTAGAGTTGAGTTAAATCACCAAAGGTATTGATTCAGTGAAGACACTGTAGACAGAAACCTCAGTGGGCATGTGGTTACTAATATTCATCAGTACAACATGGTATATGTTGTAAAATTAACTTTGTATTTTCAGTTTTCACTCGATGGAAAGGCTGTAATACAATTTTATTTTGTTTTTTTTATTTAGTACATAGGACCAAAGATGGGATAGATAATAGCAAAAAACATATAAGCATGGGAATTATCACCACTGACATGAGAGCAGAGCTGGAAGATGTTGCTGTGCTGGCGTTCAGCAGACTGTCACAGAATACTGGAGAATTGGCACAGGAAGAAGGAAAGACCTCAACTGCAGTTAGTCCTCTATCTGGAAAATGTTACCTACAGTATCGATCAGGAAAGGAGAAAAATGAGCTATATGTTTTCAACAGACCTGGAGGTGCATAAGTCCCTCCTCAGTAGCTTGTAGAAGCATACTTTAAAACAGATTTAGAAACAAAACAGGGACGTAAATCCAAAATGGGATAAAAAAAGTATTACAGTATAGTCTGGCAAAATTTCTTAATATCAGTCTTTCATAATACATCTAATTTTTAGAAAGAGGAATGTGATTGATGCAATGCATCCGATTTTTCAGGAAGTCCTTTGATATCGCATGATACAGGAAACTGTTATTTAAACCACTGGAGACATTGCAACAGGGATAAAAAAGCCAACTCCGGGAGAGGCAAGCCTAGCAAAAAACACTGAAAGAAAAATTGGATTGTTTATTTAGCAAAACGGAGATTGGTCGGTAAAGTTGTGTTTTCCCTGTACATCTGCCATGAGAATCAATACAGAAAGGAAAAGAGCAATTTACACAGAGGAACTGTGTTAGTGCAAAAGCCAATACATAGGCTTCAGCTGCAGGTAGTCAGGAGAATGAGTCTGACTATTTGAGGACCAGATTCTGTATGTGGTCTTCCAACAATTATGAAATGCCAAATTGAACTAATGGCAAGACAGTCTTCAAGCAGCTTATAGACAGGATTTTTGACTTTGATTTTCTGTAAAAGCAGGAATTGGACTTGATTAAAAAGACCTTCTCCAGCAGCTAGATCTTTTACTCCATAAAGGTGGGTTTCTGTGTTTCTGTGAATGATGAGCTCAAGAGTATCAGCAGTAATTGCAAGGCATTTGTCACTATTACATTGAGTTTTCAGACATTATGCCAATTTTACATGATCAAATGCTCAAGGTAATCCACATTTCAGAGCATCCATACCATCAAATATAGCCCCCCCTGCCTATTTAGTGGCCAGTTGTACAACGTACATCTCATTGCACAGTACTCGAAATATTCCTTATAATAAGGTAAGAGGCATGCAGGGAGCACGACTTATCCTGAGGTAATACGTGTGTTTGTCTTGTTTAAATTCATTCGGGCTTGTAATGTGCTCAACCATTCCTTATTACCTGTTTGTATTAGGAACGGTAATCCCCTTAATCAGGAAGATCTGGCACACTAATACGATTCCGCAGCTGCTCTCAATGTTGCCTCTTAGAAAAGATCAATACACACGTGGGAATATTTTTATTGATTTCGTTATTTTCTGCATACTTTTCTTTTTTGTTCGAGGCATTTGGGATTTTTTTTTTCTTTAATGGCAAACATGGATAGTTTTTTTTCTAGTCTTTGCTCAGCTTTTCTTTTGAATTCAGTTATGTCCCAAACAGCTTTATGAGATGGCTGAAGATATCCTTGTCAGCAAGAACAGCACAGTTGAGTGCAGGAAAGTGAAGGTTACAAGTGGAGGTAGCTTTTACTTAGCAGATTTCGAAGTCAGGAAGTGAATATTTATTAATGGCATTATTCAGTGTTTGCAAATGGTATTAATCATCATAGTAAAACAGTTCACCACAGTGAGGTATATCCATGTTTATTTTCCTAACGCTTGTGCCAGGATTTTGGTTGTGTTACTGATGGTCCTTCTGATCTCCTTGCATTTGCAAGTCTGCAAGACTATCTTGTTATATGGCTAATTACATCAGGTAGTATTGGTATTCTTATTACCACTTAATTTTCTGGTTTAACTTTTAATTTTTAAATTATTTGTCGGCTGTGGGTTTGGGGTTTTTTTTACTGTAGGCTGCAGCTTACATTCTGGTTTATGGAATTCATAAAATCACATTAGCTTCCCCACCACTATTTTTAGAAAGAAATTTTTTTTCCCAAGTCTCTTTTAGGAATCCCTTTTTTATCTCTTCCCACTCTGAGTATATCAGAAATCCATGGAGTATAAGTATAAAACTCATATATGACTGTGAAAGTTTTCATATAAATTTTCATAAAAGTTCACTTGAGAGTTTTGAGCTCTGATTTAGCAGTGTCTGTTTTTTTTTTTTTCTTCTTTTCATTTTTGTCTGAAAATCAGGCAGGTCAGACTGGACTACATTTCCAGTTTTCTTTCAAAAAGATTATTCACAATTTCTAAGCAGGTCAAGTCTCTCCTTAGTCTGATTAAGTTGTTATTGATTCTGGAGATGATAAAGTAGGGCTGAACCCATTTTCTTTTCCCAACAGTTTAGTACAAGGTGGCATCTTCTGCTTACAACAATGCTGGGGAAGATGCCACCTGCCCCAATCTGCTCCCAGCTCCTTAACACTGTATCCTGCCCTCTTCACATCTGCAGGCAGTTTCGTATCTGACTGCTTTCCAAGCTGTGTTTATCAGGCTCACCCAGGCTAGCATAAATTGACTAAGCAGGCTAACCCAGTTCATTCTTATTGAACCAGTTTGGGAAAAACACAAATTAGCCACATGGGGCACTCAGGAGACTTTTGGTAGGAGGGAATTTATAAAGAGCTGGAAGCAGGTAGAAATCATGTCCCATCAGAGCATGTAAAAGAGGAGTATCTGTAGATACAGGGCTTAGTCAAGACCACCAAAAGGGCTTGTCTTGTTGCCATCTGTCATGCTTTAAGGCTGGGCTGGTCACTAAACAAATGACACTAAGATACTCTAGAAGTGGTCAGCACTGTATTTTTTTTCCTCCTGTCAATTCGTGTCTTTAAGAGCTGGAAGCAGGCTAAGCCTGCATCATCATTAAGAAGATATATCTAATCAGTAGAATATGCTCAGCTCCCAAGAATTAGAACTAGAGTTGGTAAAAAGCAGAAGCAAGAACGAGCAATGAAGCAAAAATAATAAGTAACAATTGCCCCAGGACAATGATTTTGGATGGGAAACTGTGGAAATTGAATAAATGTCTGAAAATAAAATCCTCCACCACTAGCCTGAAGCAACAAAATAACTAAATGAATTAGCTTAGCTATTCATAGAAAGTAGGTTTTGTTTCTTTGCAGTGTCCCACATAAATATTTGTTGAAGAAAGAGGATTCCAATGCAGGGAAGCTTCTCTGTTTTTTGTTTTGTTTTTGTTTTTCACCTTGACAGAGTCATTTTGTGCCTAAAAAAGCAGAAATCTCAAAATGTTTCTGCACTGTACAAAACAGCAACTCCTACGAAGCTATCAAGGTTAATGAGACATATGCTGCATTGCTGGGCAAGCGTGGCTGTTCAAGTTGGATGCCTGGAGTGATGGGCCCAATTTTTCCAAAGTTTCACACTTTGCTGCCAAGGCAGACTACTCCTTGTGATATGGCTGTTTCTGATCTGACTCCCTGCTCTTTATTTGCTTTGCTCCTTCTTGGGCTTGTGTCCACACAACATTGTCCAAGAAGTCAGCTCAGCGTGAGCCTCGGGGATTTGCAGAAGTGCCACAAACGGTCTTGGTTAGTCTCGGGGTGCATCAGTTCAAATAAAGGGGGAGAGAACATTTTTGAGAATACATTAAAATTCTGTGCAGGGCAAAGGTTCCCGAAATCTTGAGAGGGAAGGAAGGGTTGTTTCTAAAGGCTATTGAGTTGCTTGCAGTTTTCTTAAATAGTTGGAAGGAGCTGCAAGGAATTCCCAGCTGAGAAAGTCCAGGCTGACACTTTGTAAGCCAAAGATAGGCTTTAAGGGAACAGGTAGAATAACGCCTCAGTGGGATACAAAGTCCTTGTCACTCACTAATAGCTTGATTTATTTTAGTACATCTCTTTCATTATGAGGCATGAAGTCTCTGAAACTAAAGCTTCCAGAGACTAATTTGGATTGGAATTATATTCCCCATGACTAAGAATAGAGCACAATATTAGTCTCCTGAACATCTTGTGGGAGGAAGATATCTTTTCAGGTGTATTTATATTCACAGCTAACACAATATGAAGGCTGTATCTAATGGTGCAACAGATGGAAGAAGCATTATCTTCAGCAATAAAGCAAATGAAAATAAAGTTAGTAGTGATGTTTGGGCAATGAGGCCAGCTACGAAACAAATATACCTGGTGAAATTTTAATTAGAAGACAGGTTCAAGTGTAAACACCTGTATATTGGTAAAGGAAGGCAAGCAACCAGTATTAAAGAACAAGTACATTAATGGCCCTACTAAGCTGAAGTCTTAAAGGCCAAAGCAATGAGTAAAACCAATAAATATGCCTGTATCATTATTTCTGAAAGTTCCTGAAAATGTCTGTTGAAAATACTCCAATGGAAACAAGCAGATATGTTCAAACCAATAAAAGCTAATAAAATGTAAGTGTATCTTCCCTTCCCCAGTATGGAAATCTGTGTGTTTCATTTCCTTTGAGTGAGCTCAGGGGAGTTATGTAACTGATAAGAAGTAGCAGCATAGGTTGTTCTGTTGCTCAGAGCATCCTGAATGGAGAGATGCCTTTTGAGCCACACTTCCTCCAATAAATAATGCACACTATTGCATTGCATCAGAATTGTGTGTATTTTTTCCTGTCAAGTGTTAAATTTCATAGATCCTTTGGACTTATTAAAAGCATAGCATTTGCTATGCAATATGAGATCCAAAGCCAGCCTTGTCCAGAACTTTGTCCCCTGCAGTGGTGGACAGCAGACATGGCAGAGGAAGGCAGAAGAAGGAAAGATACAGTGAACTGTACCTAATTATAGTATGTCTGTTTGTCTGTTTCTTCAGAAATTACCACAGACTGCAAAGACTTTTCACCATCATTAACCCACTATGTAATTGCTTGCAGCCTCAGACAGCTATAGAATTGACCTCCTAATCATCTGAAAACAGCTGTCAGGGTAATTTTAGCAAGAATTGAAACAAAACAAAAAAAAATCATAAACGGAAGACATAAAACACTAACCAAAACTATTAGCAGTTCCCATCTTTTTTGCAAACTCTTTCACTTTTTATGTGTGTTACAGTGCTCTCAAAGGCTTCCAGAGCCACGGGATGCTAGGCATCTGGCAGGCGTAGCCACAGACACAATGCTAACTGGCATCTGTATCTCTGCCTTAGGTGCTGGGACTTAGTCTATGTGACTTGCTCGGGTTCACACTGTAAATATGTGGAAAAGCAAGGATCAGACCCAGTCCTCTGAAGTCTTGATGCTGGTCTGATCACCTTCCTCTCACTGCCACGTGTAGAACAGTGGTGACTGGACAGTACTGGGGGCAAAGGGCAGAAAGGGGAAATACTCATCGTAAGGAGAAATGCATTCTTCTATTGTTTTTAATCTTGAGCAATCCAGCCAAGACATCTGCTAAAAGGAGGTAGAAGGGGAAAAAGATATTTACATAAATAGCATAATGTTACCATGATAATATTAATATCATGCACGTTGCTACAACAGATGTCCAAGGCAATAAGTTCATGACTTTCTGTAGCTCCATATAATTTGTGTTCCCATAAACAGAACAGAAGAAAATCTCAGAAGGTTTAAGCTGTCTTGGATCTACTGCAATTATGCCAAATTGATACTAATGGGGAAGCTGGTCTGGCAGCTACTCCTTTATTATAGTGTCTAGAGTTATTCAACATACCCTTTTTGAAATGATAAAATTCTGTCTTTAACTAATGCCTTCCTAGTTTTTTTGTTTTGTTTTTAAGCAGTGCAGTGTGTTAAAATTGGACTGTTCAAGTTTTGCTATCCTTCACACCCTGACAGAGCCCAAGAGATACACGCTGCCTTATCTAACCTGTGCTACAGCCATCCCTGCTTCACCATTTGCTGAAGCGATGCATTAGTTTAGAAGCACAAAAGCAGGAATTAAGCAGTCTGATATCATCTAGAAGCAAATGGTGATGATCCTGAATTACACAGGAAAGCAGATTTTGATACCTGCTGACAGAACAATTTGCTATCTCTCTAAAGGTGCCAGCACTAAAGGAGATCCAACTAATAAAGACTTGGACTGTGATGCTGAGCTATCTTCACTGTTGTATAACACATCAGCTTTTCAGCTGCTTAACTGTACTTCACCTGTAGGATCAGGGGGTTTTTGTTTTCATATTCTCGAAGTTCAATCAAAGTTATAATCTTTATTATAAAGTTAAAAGTGAAATATAACACTAATGTTGCTTTATAAAATTCTGCAACTCTTTCTCATAGAAGAGCATCTATATGACTAAAAAAGTAGCATCAAACCATTAGATATAACATCTCTGTCTTTTTTTATCTTTTATCTTTTTTATTTTATATTTAGAAATTATTTTATTTTCACTATAGCTTTCTAAATATTTCTTGAGGTTTTGTTTCTTGAATTCATTTTTGGCCTCTCAAATATATCTAAGTCTTCTGAGAGCTTTCTCATATGTTCAAGTATGACAGTCTTTTAGGCCATTTCTGAAGTGACTTGGAAAATTTGTACATAGACTTTCAATACACAGCTTAGTTTAATTGAAAAAGTCTTTCATAGATATGAAAGGACTTAAATCACAGCGATGCTCATCCCAACTATCCTTGATGTCTCGGCATCCATCACCATCTCACAAACTCATGGCATGTGGAGAGACCTAAGTGTCGAATACTCACTCACAACAGCACATGTACTGAGTCAGATCATGGGCCACCAAAGCTAGTCAATAGGAAACTCAAAAGGGAAATCTGTGTGTGTGTCTGTCTGTGTTAAAACAATTCCTCCTCATGTGTAGGTACCCACCTGCACAGCTGTAGAAGGGGTGGCAGGATTTTAGTTATCTAAATCACTTCAGCAGTAAAAATGTTGGTGTCTACATATCCTCAGATGCCAAAGTGGATTAGGCAAGATTTTGTGGGTAGTTGTTTTGATCTTGGCCAGCTAAACTGAAAGCTTCAGTTGAAATGCACTACTCCTAGGATATGGGGGTTTAGGTATTTCTTTAATGGGGTTGGCCATTCACCTTGGTTTAGTTTCTCAGTATGTGAACTCAGGAGAAGATTCAAGGTGTTTGAAGATCACTCCCAAAGGTATATCCAGTCCTTTCAACATGGAAAGGCAAATGATTGCATTGTTAGTTGAAGGTTAGTTATGTGTGAGTACCAGATATAGCACTCAGCAAGCTGTCAGAATGAGGTAGAAGGACAAGCAGCAGCTCCCTGTCCACAGAGTCAGACTAATGAGTCCTGCATGAAGCATACAAACATCGGTTGTTCAAACTGGAGTCAGCATTTGATAAATGCACTCAGTTTTATCCTTGGTTGGGTTTGAGGACAATTCAGACCGTAGCCATTCAAGCTGACTCGTCTCTCTCCTGCCTGACCATAAAGTTGAGCAGAGCCAACTTGAGAAAACAGATGCCTGGGAAAGTGTGAACTTGCTTGGAAGAGCACTGTTGGGGCTGGCAGCCCGTGCTGAGCCCAACACATAAGTGCCAGGGCCCTGAAAATAGCCATTCCTCATGGCAGCAATCTTCTCTCCCACTCCCAACAGCATTAACTCCACATCTCTAGGGCTTGTGAGTGGTATTTCTACCCTTGGGATGGCTCCTTGCACATCTGCCAATGCTGCCACAAACCCTGAGGCAGCTCTAAAGCAGACTATAAACACCTCCCTCCATCTCATCTACCCCATTTCTTACAGCATTTCCAGAGCCACAGACCAGCACAAACCATTATATCATTTGGTCTGACCCCAGCAATAACACAGGTTACAGTTTGTTCACTCATCTGCCCTTTTAGTTTAATGCATAATTTTATCGGTTTCTTAAGCTACCAGAGTTAGTTGGATCATTAAGCAGTAGGTAGGACCTTTGCAGATGAATTTTGGTAAGTAAAATATGGCAAATTTTGTTCATGATGGACTCCAGCAGCAATATGTTCTTTGGTCTCCCTTTCTTAAACGGGCATTAAATTAATAAATCAGCTTTAACTGTATTTTGTGTCAGCATGTCACAACCTCAACATCCTTTTAATTGTGCAAGAGCCTTGGAAGTGTGTTATTTAGATTCAGTGCTGAATTTGAAGGAAGCATGATTTTTTCTGGACTTTAGCAGTGACACTTATTCACACCTAGCAAATGCAAAGCTATTAGGAAACAGCTCCTCTGGAATGACCCCACATAGAAAGAAGTGTTAAGAAAAAAGAACTTTTTCCCAGTGGGTAGGACTACCGTGGCAGTCCTTCTAGCAGAAATGGAACATCACTCTCTCTTTTTCTGCTCACATTTCAAATGCATCCGTCACTGTAGTGTCTAGGCATCAGGAGAACTAGGAGGACTGAGATTAAAGAAGCTGATCTGAGCTGGGTTAAATGCTTCCTGCACTGATGGCCTTGCAATTTTTTGTCCAGGCATTTGTCTGGAGAAAGAGAAAGGTATACATTTCAATTTCAGTATTTTTTGATGCATAAATGTGAAGGAGGTACTGTGGGAAAATACAGGCCCATAAATTTGGTTATTTTCAAATTATCTGTGCATTTTAACCTAAAGGAAAAACATCTCAAGAACACAAAGTAACAGAACTATCATCAGTACTGCAGTGGTTATTTATATCAAGCAGTAGCTTGAACCCTGAACTTCCACCACACACTTATTAGACAATTTCTAACATGTGTTGTGGTTTCAAAATATCTTCCAGAAAAAGAGAGGTTATTAAATTCAGAATAAATTTACAATCACTTAAAATTAGTTAAGCTACAAGTGCGCTCTGAACTCAGAACACAAGCTGGAATATCATCATCTGACCAAGCTGTAGTCATCCAAGTATCTCATGAGCTGGTGTTCAAGTTGCAAATAGCTGGATGCTGTGCTGGAGAGAGTCAGATTTTCAATCTTCTCACTCTCCAGATTGGTGTCTAAATCTGGGAGTTACTCCCACACTTCACATACAGACTCTGCCTGGGATATGGTGGCTTGTTAAAGGGAAAGCTGCCATTACAGCTGCTCTAATGTGAATCATTCATATCTTTCGCCTCATCCAGATGTAAAACATCAAAGAAGCTGAATTAAACTCTATGTTTACTGTCTTCTTCCGTGTATCTGCCACACATGAAAGAGACCTAGTAACAACCAACCCTTAGAATCGTAGTATTCTGTCTGCATGCAGAGGACTGACACTGTATGAAGAGAAAAGCAAGCTCTTTGTTTTTAAGATCACCTCTCCTATTTGAAAGAAGAAATGTTAAATCTGTTATAAAGAAGCCCCACTCAGAAGATTATTATTTACTAAATAAATTCTAGAGTAGAGCAATAGAACAAATATGACTCACGTAGAGCAAACTTAAATCCCACACTTGGGATAAGCTCTTCAAAATAAACTCCATTTTGAAAAACAACACGGTTTTGTAGGAGACTTAGTTCCGCTGAGGATTTGGGATTTTAAATCACCGAGAAGTTTAAAGATGTACTCTAGGTGAAAGCAATGAGCAAGAAACAAGCTACAGAATTAATCAGAAATACAGTCTGCATGTAGGAGTGTCTCTTCTCCTGCAGAATTTCAGCTGCAATCAGTGAAGTCATAGGTATGTGGGAAGACTGAAGAGTCTTATACCCTAGTAGTGGTTCCCAGCTGACTGGCAAAGTAGCCACTGTCCCTTAACAAACTCAGTAGGTAATGCCAAAGGAGCTCAATGGTAAGGGAGTTAAAATGTAAGCAAGAAGAAGGAAGAAAACCCAAACACAAAAGCCCAAACCAAACCACCCCGCTATGCCAGCTTGAAGGCAGTTAGTGTCTGTGCAAAATGTGGGATCTTGGAAAGGTCAGATGTTATTATCCAATGAAAAGTTAAAGGGCACTGAATAAAATAAATTAGTTGCTGTTGCAAAGCATCTAGATATTCTGGGAACTGAGCCAGTGTCAACAGCAAATGATCAAACAAAAATAATGCTGAGATTTCTACTAAGAGAAAAGGAGAATATTGCTGTCTTAGAGCATTCTCACATAGCTCAAACAGTAACAAACAGGGAGCAAAACAGTTAGTGATAAGTGCATAGGAGGGATTTATTTGCTTAAACTGAGAGGTGGTGTGATCTGGTGGGATGTACCTCTACCCTTTAAGGGAGAAAACCTTGTGTGCTGGTTTGACTGCTGCTCCAGACTTGCTGTAGGATAATGAAGACCCTCCTTTTGAAGCAAGCAGTGGAATAAAACATTGAGGTGCAGGGAACATCTTTCTCTCTTTGCTGGCATTAGTCTGCAACATCTTACTCTTCAAAGTGCTACTGACTCACTGAAATGGATTTTGTACACCCCCTCAAGTTAGTCTGCTTGCTCGTGTTGGTAGATTTCCCAGGCTTAGGTTGAATTATGACTCTCTGTGTTGCTGGAACACTGCCTGTAGGTTGTTGGTTTCAAGGAATTAGAGCTTGTCTCCAAAATTTTAACTTTTCTTCTACCAAGTGAAAACTCAGTCCAGTAGGTCACACAATGAGGAAGGGGAACGTGCCCGCAGGAGGGACCATTGACCAAGCGATACAAGGGATGTGTCCTTTCAGAAAGGAGCTTCACTTCATCATACACCTGTAGCTGAATCCTTGCTCCATTGCTGGTCCCATCTTGTTGATCAGCAGGTCACAACATTTTATAAAAGTACCAACAGAATTTTGGAGGAGAACAAGGTCCAGAAACTGGTCTTGTGTCAGTATTATGCAGATTAAACAGGTCTGTAAAGAAAGATAGATCATCCTCCCTAAGACTCAGCCATGGCTCCACCTACTAAAGAAAGCCCAGTCCTCAATGGGCTAGGGAAATAAGGTGGCTTATTGCTCATACAATTTCACAGATGCTCATACAATTCCACAGATGCTTCAGGGATAATTAGGCTTTGATTTATCCCCTTCGGTTTGGTGGGATTTTATGCTAAATGGTGGCCTCATTAGTAACTTCAGTGCATCATCCCACTGACCCTAACGAGGTATCTCATTCTTTGGAAGAAGAAATGATTAAATGGAAAACTGCTTTCAACATCCTTTTTGCAGACTGAAAGATATTTGTTAACGCACTTTAAACCTCCTTTCCTTTCTTGAGACTGCAGGAGAAGTCTGGCTATTTATGTTTTCTCAGAGTCAGTGCTAAAATGTTCACGTACCACAATAAAAAGGTCATATTTACCTAAGACACTGTATTAATGTGAGTTTCTGTTAGACCTCAATTTTCAGGACATGCCTTGCACTCATTAATTTAACATTAATTTGCATTTAGCAGCCCTAATGATTATATAGGTCAAGAAAACTAAAATACCTTTCTTCTCTGCTTTTTTTATCTCCTTAGAGTACGCTCGTTTTGAGGCAAAAATCCATGACCTGCGTGAGCAGATGATGAATCACAGCATGAGTTCTGGGTCCGGCTCCCTGAGGACTAATCAGAAGAGGTCACTGTATGTCAGGTGAGTAGGGAGAGCTTTCTCCTGGGAATATGTCGCCAGCTACCTTCTCTGTGCCTGACTCATGAATTGTGGGTTTGGCAAGGTGGGAAAGAAGTTTGAGGAACTGAACTGAGAAATGCATCCATCTTACAAGCGCAGCATCATTAATGTGAAAATTGGATAAATCCCTGTTGCTTAATCTGATCATTTCAAGCTGTTTTCAAAGAGCATTATGCTTTTATGGTGGTCTGGTTTTATGAGATGAAGATTTCTTACTAGTTGTCAGCTCTTTCGATATCTGAGATGGATATTGTGTAGTGACGCATCGCATTGCTGTGTGAGGTCTTGCCCAGACATGGAATGATTATTCTCACAAAGAGCACTTTTCCCCCAAGACCTTGTTCTTACAAAGCAAGGAAAATTATATGCTATTCTAAATGCATGACATTCTGCTGCTATCCCCTTGTATATGTTTACACTTCTATCAGTCTACGCTACAAAGAATTTACCATCTACCTGGCAAGATCAAATATGCAGATGGGATGCTAAACAAGCTGATACACATAGCTTAAATGAGGTAGTGAATAACACAGGAACTGTCTAACTGTGAGTGAGACAGGCAGTAGCGGTGGTTATAGGTTTGACTGTGCAAATCTATTGCCATAGCCATTGCTGGCTGAAAGATCAGGAGTCGCCCAGTTGCCCCTAGCAAAGCTCTTGCTGTCACTCACTTCTCTGGGACTCGGGGAGACTATGGGACACTGTGCCACATATTTCAATAATCTTAATAATTATGCTTCTCCAGGTTTTTCATTTTCCTTTCTTCCCCCCATGCTCAGCATATAATTTGAAATTCCTGACAATCATGAAGTAGAGGGAAGCAATTTGTCAGCCTCCAGGCAGTGATAATTATTCATGGGGGAGCTAATTCAGGTGATAACATTGCAGAGATCCAATTAAGGCTAAATTCTACATTTTGTCATTATGCCCTCAGCATGAAGGGGTAAGGTAGGAGAGAAGGAAGGAAAAATTTAAATGTAAGCATGGATGGTCTTATTCTAGTGAGCACATGAAACACTAATTGGAAATGCTGCCAGAAAGAACAAGGTCTGAAAGGATATAGGTCACTGTAACCAGTGACCTTGCTATTGAGCAAGGTCTGGGTGGAAATGTCACGTTTTTTGATGCATGTCTAACCGTTTCTGACCTCTCTGGCTCTGTGTTTACTTCTGAAGCTTGTTTTGTCCAGACCAAACACAGAGTGGCTTTATTGTCAAGAGCTTTGGTCAGCTCCCTGAATTTGCATTTTATGAAAAACTACAGTTACTGGACATGTGGGGACAGATCCAAGATTACTTTTCCTGAGGTAAGCCAGGAACCCAAAATGTGGTGAACAACGGTGCAAGAAGTCCAGGCCAGCAACTCCAAGTCATACACCCAAAAGTGCTAACACAGGGTCTTGAACAATTTACTGGTTTGAGATGCAGCAAAGCCCAATTACCCCTTTATCAGCATCGACCTGGTTAAGCCCTGCTGAGAACTGTGGCTTATTAGTTTGCACGCTCTATCAGGCTAATATAAAACTGTGCTGCATCTGCTCCAGCCTCCTTCTTCTGTACAGTATTGCTCTGCGTGCACCAATGAGCCTGCTTTTCTGCTAGTTCATGAATTCTGGATGTGGTCTTGTCTAACTCAGCTGATATGCCCTGGTGCTTTGCTGCAGGAATCTTTGATGTCTTAGCTGCATATCTAAATATCACTTCCCAAACCATAACTGCAAAAACTGTTCTTTTATTCCAGAGTCGTTCCACAAAATGCCCCAAACCTCTCAAGCAGAAAATCTCAAAAGCCTCAGCCACTTTTTTTAACAGATTTTTTTTGCAGTGAAACCCACACAATTTGCTGTGTCCAACTCTGAGACGTCTCAGAGATTCTTTATATCATTATAATGTGGTTGTAGTACAGCAGTGCCTGCAGCATTGTGCTAGCCACTGTTAGTTCAAATCATATACACTAATTACAAAGGTAGCTTATGTCTATGTTAGGCACTAAGATAAAAATAAATGTGGGTTCTGAAATGCGCCTGTTTTCAGAGAATGAAATTTTCACTTTATCAAAGAAACACAGAATGGTTCAGGTTGGAAGGAGTCTTAAAAACCATCAAGTTCCACCCCTCTGCCATGGGCAGGGACACCTCCCACTAGACCACGTTGCCCAAAGCCCCATCCAGCCGGGCCTTGAACACTGCCAGGGATGAGGCTTCCACAACTTCCCTGGGCAACCTGTTCCAGTGTCTCACAACTCTCACAGTAAAGTATTTCTTACTAGTATCTAAATCCCTCCTCTTCCAATTTAAAGCCATTACTCCTTGTCCTGTCACTACACTTCCTGACAAAGAGTCCCTCTTCTCTAGGCCCCCTTTGGGTAATGGAAGGCTGCTATAAGGTCTCCCTGAAGCTTTCTCTTCTCCAGGCTGAACAACCCCAGCTCTCTCAGCCTGTCCCCATAGGAGAGGTGCTCCATCCCTCTGATCATCTTTGTGGCCCTCTGCTGGACCTGTTCCAACAGGTTCATTCCCTTCTTATGTTGAGGACTACAAAGCTGGACACAGTATTCCGGGTACTCCCGGTGGGGTCTCATGAGAGCAGAATAGAGAGTCAGAATCACCTCCCACAACCACACTTCTTTTGATGTGGCCCAGGATGCAGTTGGCTTTCTGGGCTGCCAGCGCACACTGCCTGCTCATGTTGAGCTTCTCATCCACAAGCACTCCCAACTCCCTCTCCTCAGGGCTACTCTCCAGCCATTGTCCGCCCAGCCTGTATTTGTGCCTGGGATTGTCACATCCCAGGTGCAGGACCCTACAATTGGCCTGGTTGAACCTCATGAGGTTCCTATGGGCCCGCCTCTTGAGCATGTCCAGGTCCCTCTGGATGGCATCCCTTCCCTCCAGTGTGTCAACTACGCCACCAAGCTTGGTGTCATCGGCAAACTTGCTGAGGGTGCACTCTATCCCATTGTCCATCTCTCCGATAAGGAAATAAATTCTTATGTTATGTGTAAACTGTTTACAGTCAGGGGCACTTGTAACAAGCATAGTTGTTTTTAGCCAAAGACCTTAGTCAAAGTAAATAATTGTCTTCTAAGCAGTGCAAGGAAATAAAATTAAGGTCCATATACAGTTGTAATAATGGAAAATAAATGTCACTATTTGCCGATAGAAATGCCAACAGAAAAGAGGGTGAGATAAAGCAAAACTCTGTAAGCAGATTTGCCAGTGGATCAAGGGTTCATTCAATGCAGGATTTTCTGCTTTACTTTGCAGTCTGGGATTTCCCCATCCAGCCCCTGCTAAAATAGCCCAGCATTTTTAATGGAGATAGATAAAAGAAGCTATATTTATGAAGTGAGGGAAAATTTAATATGGGAATGATGTGATATATATAGGACTAGAAGTAGTTGCCCAAAAGCAATTAAAAGTCATACTTAAGCAGTGTATGTACCACAGAAAGTCATCAAAAATTACTTTTTCAGAAGAAAATGTGTAGCTCTGACATAACTGTGCATAATCTGGTGTTTCTGATTCTCATTATTTTTTTCTTTCTTTATCTCACTCTCTTAAGAATTTCTGGTGCCTCCTGGAATTCTCCCCAGGAATTTCCTGATTATTTTTTTTTTCCCCAATATTATATTTTGTATTACAGATCCTGTATCTCTGTTTGGGATGTTATCTGAACATCCATGACACTAAAGGCAAATTACTGTAAGTCTTCAGGGGAGGATTGAGCCATAGGAAATGCTGTTAACACTTTTGGGAGCCCACAGGCTCTTTGTCACTAAATCTCTCTGTTGAAGAAAAGAAATACAGAAAAAAAAAGCAGAAAGTGAGAAAATAGATGCGAAACATGCAAGTTTTATTAGTTATTTCTTTTTATGTGAGGGTAAATGATATTAATTTAAGTTCAGTAACTTCAAAAATTAATTTGGATTCAGTAACTGAAATGAGAGGGGAAATTTTTTTCCTTTATCCTTTTTAATTCTTTGGAATTCAGCCATCAGCTCATAATTAATGAGGAAAGTAAACAAACCCATCACCAGTTAAATGTTGTGCTATATACATATATCATGGGGGTTTCAGTCCTTCTTATGCAAATTCCTATCTTCCTTTTTGTCTTTTTGGCTCAAGGCTTTAAAATCTGTTCTTGTAAGATTTTATATTTGTCTTGAACTAGATACCTGCTTTGCTTTGCTTTTTTCTTCTAGGTCCAGACCCGTAGTCAAATTTTTCAGGTGACATGGGGTGACTATCTATACTCTT
Source organism: Jacana jacana (assembly GCA_013400555.1). Taxonomy (NCBI): domain Eukaryota; kingdom Metazoa; phylum Chordata; class Aves; order Charadriiformes; family Jacanidae; genus Jacana; species Jacana jacana. The sequence goes on from VZTM01019008.1 coordinate 26,882, forward strand.
AGGAAATGCCAGATTATGTTATTTAACCCATAGGCTATGGAACCTGACAGCTTTTCAAAGAGCTAAGCATCAGAGAAGTACAGTCCTTTAAAAAGTTTACTGAATGTGAGCAGCCACTAGAACTTCTATAAAGTTGGCGAGCTTTGGAGGAAATTGAGATCTTAAGTGTGATGAAACATTTTTCCTGTTGATTTACTAGATTCCTCCTAAGCTTAAAGTATTTGTGCTAGATTTGATACTTTGGTAATTGCTACTAGATGTACAAAGCTTTTCAAGAATCATCTGTCATCCAAGAACTGTCTTCTCACAGTCAGTTGTTGATTTACAGATGAAAAATAATTAGATAAGCTTAGAATAAAGAGCCACGATACCTTTTTATCTTTATTCAAACCAGTCAGCTTCTGAAATAATGCCTAAAATTAAAAATTCCAATTGTACAAAGCCACAAACAGGTGCTGAGGAGGTGTATCGCTCTGCACAAACAACTCAAAAGCTTCACACACGCCCCAGCCCTTTCATTGCTGCTTCTCTGTTTAAAATCTGTTCAATACCATCAGTGACCAAACATCACTCCACCCAATTATGGCTGCTTGTTGCCCTGTAGAAAGGGCTGGATTGAGCTTACTGAAATGCAAATATTCCAATTTCAGCACTCCTTTCAAATGTATCAGCACAATGTGAATTGTACAGTTGGCCGAAGGTGGGTGTGGAAATCAGAGCTGGGCCAGGGCTGGTTCCATCTGTAACTTCGGAAGAAGGGGTTCTGCAGCTGCCCCTCCACTGACTGTCCAGGGGACAACACTGCAGTGGGAGGTATAACCAAGGGCAGAGCCTCTTCCCAATAAGATGAGGAAGTTTATGATCAATCTTTTTGTTCCAGCTCATGCTGCACTAATTCTAAAGACTGTGCACAGTGTAAACAGGTGCCTCTTAGTCCACTACGTTTTCCTCTTCTTCAAGCTGGAATTAGTGCTAAGCATTTCACAGCTTTGATAAGCATGTGCTGTGCAAACACAAAGCATTATGTGTTAAAAATGAGTGTGTTCTGGTTAATTTTTATTGAGCCAGGGGGAACAGAATCTGAAGATTTGCCATAGCAACTTAGCAGCAGTTGAAAGGAAGTCAAGGTTGAGGTACCTTGTGTCATTTACTCTGATTTTCAGCACAATAAATTCTCTGTTATGCATTAGACACCTTTATACACATTTCCTGAACTTCTTGGAAATCAGCATGATGCCATCTCGCTCAGAGAGACTTTAATTTTCAACAAATCACAGAAATTATCACTTGAGAACTTTGCTGAGCTACAGCAGAAGTTGGGCTGTGGCAGTTTGTGAAGATTGAATTTGACACCCAAGGCTGGTTTTATGTAATGTCTGTCAGTCACCCAATGCCTGTAGGTCAGTGAGCATCAGGGCAAGGCACCATCAGCACAAATCTCCTGGGGAAGCTGCACAGCAGGTTGCGACACAGTCTGAAATCCTCCTGAGAAATGCAATTCTCAGAGATACCATAGTAGAGAAATCTGAACATGTGGTAACATCAGACTGGGTGATGGAAAGCTCTACTATGTAGATCTGGAAGGAGAAATGTGATAAAGATAGAATTTCATCAGAGCTTTTCAGATGGAGGTACTGAGGGAAGCAGAGAGAGATGTATGAAGTGGTCATACCTAAATACCCATTGCAAGGAGAGAGAATATATATATATATGTATATAAATAAAGCAAAAATCCAAATAGATATATGTTAGTTAAATATATTTTATATCTGCATACACATTGCAAGCATCTACACTAAGACAGTTGCCTAGTATCTCTCTCTTGAGTCGGTGGAGTGCACTTGGCACTTTTAGAGTACAACTCATCTAGAAGTAGACATCTAAAACTGCTCAGGCAAATCATGCCCTGAGAATGTCTATTCCTCACAGTTGAGTGGAAGGAGCCTCAGGTGATTAGCTGAGATGTAAACATCTGTACTGGAGATACTTAAAAGTAGTGTGACCTGAATACAACCCATGCTAAATGTCCTTCTCTGTCACACACACACAGGGTGTGCATACACATATCTTGAAGAACCATAATGCCAGGCTCTCTGGCTGTTGTCTGTAGATGCTTCTGCTGAGTGTTTCAGTAAGACACTACAACATAGCTTTGAAACAGATGACAGTCCTGTTTAAATAGGCTGGTTTGTTCCCCATATTCTTATTCCCCAGGATTCATTCTAAATTCATTTGGCACTTTTGTTAGGCCTATTTAGGATACCCAAATGTTCAGTGCATGGTCATCAAGCTGGATGAGTTTACGATTCCAGCTATGGCATCACACTGTTCATTTCTTTCAGGCTTCAGAGCACTGTAGGTCAATCAAGATATCTGGAGAGTGAATGCAAGTGCATTTGGCATCCAGGCATTATTGTTTGGTTTTGAAGGGAAAATCGCTAGAGCTTACATAGCTGTGCCTGTACTTTAATGGCACAGTATAAACTATTAAAACTCTCTTTACTGAACAGTAAGTGGAGAAAAGTGGAATTTTAGTACAGTTTTTTTTCACTTACCTTCGATTATTCCTGGGCAATTGAACGATCCAAATTACAGCATGGAATGGAAACACGCATTCAGAAAATCTGAGCTAAATGGCATAATAGAGAAAGCTGGGGTTTATGATAGCATTTAGCAGACATGTTTGGAAATGGTCAGATAGGTACACACATAACCTACACTTGTGAAATGGGCTGTTGCACTTGAATGCCATTTCTGATTGGAAAATTGAAACCTGCTCGTGACGTTGCTCATTTCACATGTCCTGGTTAAGTGTGAGTTTCTGAATACGCAATTACTACTTTTCAGCTGTTCTTTCTCTGAATATAGAGTCTTCTCCACACCCTGCTGGCATCAGTATTCTCAGTGACTTCATTGGGAGCTGCCCAGATTCAGAACTAAGGAAAAAGTGCAAATCTTTATTTTTCAAACCAGGCAGGGTGACTCTGTGTGCTTCAGAGACTTTTTCCCCAGGTGGACATTCAGGAACTGAACAGTATAATTGAATAACTATTCACTCAGATCTTTATTAATTATCAGAGACATTGTGGAATAGAGAAGAATTATTGTTATGCTGGAATGCAAGAATCACTTAATATGATGGGCAATAAATCCAGTAGTTGTTATTTATTACTTTGAAATTCATGTTTAGAGCAAATGTATCTGGCTCACAGGACCTGTGATCATCTGTAAAATTAAGAAGGAAAATGACACCAATTCTTGTCTTTGGCAATGTAAATATAATGTTTTCTTATGAAATTCAGACTGTTTATGTGCTTAGAGGATCCATTTTTTGGCATTTATGAACGTAACATTTTCCTTATCCTGCTGCTAAGTACAGACTAAATGAAAAAATTTAAAAAAAAATAGCTAAAAATTAAAGAACAGGAAATATCTGGAGAGAGGTTGTTTCAGTTTTGTTTTTTGAGGTGGATTTCACTGATGTAAATGGGATCCATGAGCATTTCATGCTTCTTTGTATTATGCCTGTGAAATTTTCATAGGTCCTTAACGGAAGTGCCTTAGCTAAGACATTAAATGGTGTTGCCACTCTCAGCTGAAGGATGGATGTGAGAGTTATTAATCTTGCAGTACTCACAAATCAAGAGCCTTCAGGCTTAGTTTGATGGCATTTTAGTGCTAAAAAACCACCCTGAAATGTGATACTGTACATATAGGAATATGCTTTACATAGCCTAGGACTGTGAAAATCGATATATTTTATTTATACTCAGTTGAAACTATTAGCCACCTCACCAGCTACTACAGTTTTTCCTAACGCTGACTATATTTCTTATTTATCAGCTGTATTTCTGCAGTGTTGACACTAATGAACAGTTAAGGAAAAATGAGGCTCGCTTCCAATTTTTAAGAACGTTTTACAGACAAAGAAGCAGCAGCTAATGGAGAGTGAAAACTGAACATGTAAACACATCAGTCAGAACCGTCTCATCTCAGCTTCTGACACCAGCTCTCTCCTTCTCAGCTCCATGTTTATCAGATCTGCTAGTCTTAGGTACCCAGTATGAAATGAGTCCGACTAATTCCTTCCTGAGGGGCAGTCTGATGCATCGTTAGCTGCAGCATGCACCAACAACAGCCCAGCAAGCCTTTCGGCAAGGGATGTTTCTCCAGTTGTAGTGAAATGGGACAAAAAGCAGATTTATTTTGATCTGGTTTTTGCTTTGCAAAATCGCTGAATACTTTGTGTTCAAGATTAAGAACTAATGCACAAGGTTCCGAGCACCTCAAAGGACTGAGCCCAGTGTGAATAAGCCACACACTGGGCCAAGAGTAATCTCAGATAACATGCTCTGCCTAAAGTTCAGAATACAAAACAGAATATAAAGCAGCTCCTTATCAAAGCTGTTCTTGCCTAATTCATCTTATCTTTACATTATCAGTACAACTTGTTACATATGAAATAACTAAGACCTGAAATCATGTACTCAGTGCTGAATCATTAATGCCTGCTGGAACAGCTATTCTATTAGCAGCTTCAGTAGGAGTACGTAGTACATACTTCTGTCCATTTTCTTTATTGTTCTGTTTCATAAGTTGTTGAAATAATGTCTCAGAACAGGTAATGTGCTTGACGTGATGTCTGCTCTAAAGAAGCAGCACACCTCCTTCTTTTCTTAAGAAATGCTTTAATAGCTTTTCATTGCACATATATTCTGCTTTCCAGTTCCCTAGTGGGACTGACTGCTTTCTGGTTCTGAGACTCATCCAGCAGGAAAGTGTCAGCTAGAATAATTTCCAAGCCAGAAGATGATAATGAAGAACTTGGCCACACGTGGGAATAGGATTTGTTTGAAATTTCTCTGACCAAGACAGTCACAGTTTCAGGCAGTTTCTTTTCTAAGCAGAGACTCAAAACATGATCTATCAGCGTGGGGGGGGGAAAGTGACAATGAAGATAATCTGTCTGTAGCTTAAAATGGCTGAAAGTGAGTCAGCAAAACATGAGTTTAAGCTGTCTGTTCCATGTGAAAGGCACTCTTCTCCAACAAACACTTTCTTATGATGTTTCCATGTCAACAGTTATAATAGAACACCATCAGTTTGTGTAGCTCTCAACTGGAAAAGCACAAAACAACAAGTTAGACCATGAACACAGAGAAGAAAACCCGTTGAAATAAAAGCTTGTGGGAATACAGTCAAAAGTTGGAATTCTAAATATGTGCATTGGCACAGTGCAAGCTAGCAGAGGCTCTTAGCACGGTAGCCAATGTGAGAGAAAGAGATAAGACCACTTGGCCTCTACTGAAGAGTCTTCTACTTGTAATCTTATATGGAAAAGTAATAAAACCGCTGTAGAACAGGCTTCCAAATTAGCTGCATTACAACAAAGCTGAGAACAGCAGTGAAACAGGACATAATCCTGCTGAAAAGGGCAGTGGGAAATCCTGTTTGAAGTGCCTTCCAAGAAAGATAAATGAGGAGGACTTTTTGTCTCACCACAAGTCCCTCTATGGGAAGGCAGCCCAACCAAGTTAAGTGATGAGGCTGAGTGGGACCATGTCATGGTTTAGCCTTAAACGGCAACAAAGAACCACATGGCAGCCACTTGCTCTAGAGCCCGTCCACAGTCAGGAGGGCAAAATCAGAAGAAAAAGGCAAAACTCGTGGGTTGGGATAAAGGCAGTTTAACACAACAACAAAACAGTAACAAATAACATGGGTAAAGAAGTATGAAAACACGATTACAATGCTGACCACTCACCAACTGCACTCGGGACCGTCTCCACCATGCAACAGGCACCCCCGACTTCCTGTCCCCCTCCCNCCATGCGACGCCCACCCCCGACTTCCTGTCCCCCTCCCGCTTACCCTTCCCGGCCAGCTCCCAACTACCCCCTGGTCATAGCTCACATGGGATGGAATACCTGTGCCCTGCTAGGAGAATTAACCCTGTCCCTCCTGGAACCAGGACAGACCAATAGGCTTTGCTCACCCTTTTATTTCTCATTAAAAATAGAAACAACTGTACTAACTTTACAGTGAGCCTGGGTAGGATATGGGGATTTTGGCTACCAGAGCTGGGGATCACAGAATATCAGGGATTGGAAGGGACCTTGAAAGTCATCTAGTCCAGTCCCCCTGCTGGAGCAGGAACACCTAGATCAGGTCACTCAGGAACACATCCAGGCCGAGTTCTAAATGTCTCCAGAGAAGGAGACTCCACAACCTCCCCGGGCAGCCCCTTCCAGTGTTCC
>VZTM01019010.1:7202-19042 GCA_013400555.1 Jacana jacana
CAGTTGTCAGTTCTCTGCTCTCTCAATGCACCCAGAATTCATCATCCAAAATGCAGGCAATGGTTCGCTTGACATTTCATCTTGAAGATGGAAAAACTTCATATTTCAAATTCTGTGACTAAGAAATGTTAATAGACAGTTCAGAACTGTAACCCCTTGAGGTTGTTTTCCATTATGTCTAGAATAATATAGATTATAAAAGAGACGAAAGTTACTTCTTGATTGTGGCCATTAGGCTACATGTAGGAATGTAGGCCTCATTAGGCTTTGGGTTTACTGATCCTCATCACAATATCAAGTCTAAATGTACAACGTTACTGTACAACAGTGCAGACAACACTGTTTTGTGCTCTCAGCCTTCTCTTCTCCAATCCAGACTCTACCTCAACCCTAGGAGAATGACAGCACATATCTACACAGAAATGAAAAACAAAACTGAGAGATACTTTTAACAATTTTTAATGCAATATTTTTTTTTTCTTGGAAAAGAACTGTAATCCTACTATTCATTACTGCACTTAATTTCCCCCACTCTTGGATTCGGGGAATACCAGACACCAAATAGCCTGCCTAATCTCCTGAAAATCCAGGGAAAACCATCACTTCCTCATGGGGAGTTTGGTGATCACTAAGTGCCCCTTTCAGATGTTCAGCAGAATGTTAATTAAAATAGTAATCCTTCCCTCCATCTTTAGTCTCAGAAATAGCCTCATAAACAGCATTAAGTCCTTAAATTCTCCTCTCAATAAAACCAATAGTGTAAGTACTGCTCTCTCCTGAGTCATCAGCCTGCCTTCCCTACTGCTTTTTGTCCCTGATTGTCATCCAGTGAGGAAATACTCAGAAGGATTGAGCTAGGTACTGACAGAACCAGCTCACAGAGGAAAAGACTTTGGTTTTCAGATTAGAAAAGCCTCCAGAAATTTTGAAGAATTTTTCAGCATACAATTTTGAATGAGAATGTTTATTTTTTTGCCCATTTTCCAATTTTTCTCTTCAACAACCCCATCAACTTGTAGGCTAGATTGCTTTATCTTGCAGCTGTAGCGGATCTGCAGGGCCTAGTGCCTGTAGGCAGGAATAATAGTTGGGTATCCCAATGCCATTTCTGAACCTTACTCTTTACTTCAGGTCCCTTGAGACCTCACATCTTTATCAGCTTCTGCAGAGGGTACTTGATGTTCCTCAGGAGCTTCTTAACTTGACTAGACATAGGGCTGTTCTGTGCACTTGGAGGGAAGGGGTGCTTTATGGCATAGCTTCTTAATGGTGCTGGGTCCAGCAGAACTGGGACCTCGCTGAGCTGCTCAGACCAGCAGAATGATTTTGAATTTTCTCGGTGAAGGATTTGGAAATTAGGAAACCAAAATCTGATGAGATTAAACTAATACAAACTGAGAAAGATCATGCTCAATTTATTTAGCAAGACACATACCTTTAAATCAGGTATTTTTATACTAATTTGGCTTCATTAATCTCCAGGAAGGTCACACTATTGAGAGCATTTTGCTGATTTCTTCTTTATGGTATAAATGCAAAGAAGTGCAGAACATGATGGAATACATTCAATAATTATGGTTCAGCTCTTGGAGACACTTTATACTAATGGTTAACTAAACGCAGTGAATTCTCTACTGAATACATGTAAGACTTTACAAAAATCAGATGCAAAATTGTAAGATTATGATCTAATTTATGTACTGTAGTATACACACTGTCACTAATAGAACAAGTCTCCTTTGTGTACTTTCACCAGAGTGCAACATGACAGAATCCGGGCTTTTCCTCAAAAGAACCAAGAGAGAGTTAGAAATCTCCAGGTTGGAGCTAGCTGCCAGAGGACTGTCTATGCCTGATAGCATATTATGTGTGTAGGTGATCCTGATGGTCTTTTATTCCTTGCTGTGCTGATACCACTGTCTCGAATTGCAGTTCAGGTGAAGGATGAGAGTTCACAGATCAAAACCCTCAGATTTCCAGAACCAGACAGTCATAACCAGAAGGTCAAAAGTTAAGCGAAAGACTAGGTGTTCATAAGTACAAGGAGTCAACACACCAGATGCCCCAGTTCTGAAATACTCTCTTCCTGTTTAGATTGCACAGAAATACAACTCAGTGCAAATTAGCACTTCTCTCAGATACGATAAGACAATATGACTCCTTTGAGAGCAGGGATTCCGTGTCAAGAGTAAGCTGTTCAGAGTCCAAACGTTCTTCCCAAGAACTTCTAGGGATTTAAATCTTTCCAAACTGGTTCAGAGAATATAGGTATTTCATTAACCTTTGCTTGTTCTGCTGAAGATAAAATGCAACTCAGAAAGAAGCTGGTTTTATCTTTAATTGAAGATTAGGTCATTATCTGGCACATCCCTGAGCTCTGCTACTACCCAGGTCATGGGTTTCAACATTGTCTGGGGATCTGTTATGGCTCATTCCTGCACCTTACCACCACCCTACACTGGTCTCATAACCATTTGTTAGAGCTGTAGAGCAGACCCTGCAGCAACCCCATGCAGTCTGATGGGTGTGAATGCACAGAGATATGAAAGAGGAAGAACCCAGAGAAATCTGCATTTGTCCAGCTCACCAGGTGGATAGCAGCCATGAAACTAAGCCTAGACCAGCTTCAAAATCATGACATTATAGAAGTTTGTGAACACCAAGAAATTACATGGGTTCTTTTCCTCTTCAGCCATGTGCTTTGTTCAGAACATCTGGGAAATTTTCATGAGAAATAACCTAATAAAAACGTTGTTGCTTGTTCTCCTACTCCATTAAAGTAGTAGTTATCCACCTCCAAAGTTCTGGCCCTGAGGCTTTTTTGGTCCCCACCCTCAGTCCTTAGCTGCAATTCCTGTCACAAAGTTTCAGAGAATGGGCTGCATTATTCAATTGATGGGCTTCATCACCCATTTTCACAAACAGCTTTTACAGTAACTGGTTTTACTTGCATAGTAAAAGCTAAAATAAAAGGTTGCCTTTATAGCTCATTGCATCACCAACCACAGCAGCAGGCCCCATTAACAGCCACCTAGCTCAGAGAGAGCTGCAGTGCTGAATGCAAATCAGTTAAATGAGAAGGACTGGCATCTAATGGTAGATAAAATTATTTGACATTGGCGAGGTCACAATTCCTTGTCTGTTTTTGAAAGATACTGCTATCAAATTTAAAAGACGTAAAAGGTCAAGTGTATAATTTTAGGAAATACAAGGTTAAGGGTAGAACAAGAGAAGGTGATTTAGCTGCATGCTCCTTAGGTTATGATTTTCGTAGATTATTCTTCCATTTACTCATAGAACAGATGAGAAAGAACAATGCCTGTTTGCATTCCTCTTATACCTGTCTACTGCTTAGACTCTGCAGGCTATAATCCAGCTTCAAGTAAAAGAATGTGGCATGCTTCTGGTGGGACCAGAATTTTATAGACCTCTGTGGTGATGGGTAGCAAAGTTTAGAGGTTTCTTGCTGGCAATGAGTCATTTGTGGAAATGTATTTCCCTAGACACCTGAAGCTTGGTTTGAACCGTTACCAGACAACAATGCTAATGTCATATTTCAAGTGCAGAACAGCAGCTAATCTCCTATCAGGGAATTATAGTCCTTGCAAAAACAGGGAGCCACCATGTGAGACTGGAGTGCTTCTCACAAGTAGGGAATCAGTAAATTATTCTGTAACATATTCCACTTTTCTGTGTGAACAGGGAGGCTAAACATCTGTCTGTCGATATATTTCCTTTGAATTAGATCAAAAATTAAAATGCTTTTCACTAACTTTCACACAACACAGCTTTCTGAGACATGGCTTTGTCTGCATTCTTTTCTTTTTCAAGTATTAAGATTCAGAATCATCTATGCAGTTCATATAGTCTCTATTTTGGGGGAAAATCAAGACATGAATAAGAGTACAACAGCTGTACCTGTAGAGCAATTAGGCCATTGGAAAGAAAAAGTTGTTCTCCTTTTCAGAGATGCCTTGTGATAGGGACAGTCTGATTGACTGATTTACATTCCTATCTGTAGCAACATGATTTAAACATTTTTCTTCTGACTTTGAGTTTGCTGGCAAGTTTTATAGCAATCTGGCTGGAGCTCTACTGCAATACTGACTGCTGAAGATGGAGACTGCTGGACTGCCTCATCGCTGTCCATTAGGCTTAGGCTGCTGGCGGACCAGCTGGCTTCTGGCGAATCTGTGAGGTCAGGCCCAGTCCTCAACAGCATCTTGAATTCATTCCCACTAGTGACAGAGCTCTGGTCTTTTTTAGCATGGTAACTGTTCTGAGGGCAACACTGATCACAGAGCCTGCCTTGGTGTGTTGGAGATGTGTGGTGTGCTCACAGCTGGGTGGGAACAAGCTGTCAGACCACATTAGGCATGACAATCAGCAGGACATATTATAGACACTTTCCAAAGATCCTACCCTAAAGCATGTGGCCCTTCTATTTCACTAGCATCCTTCAAGCCAACGCACAGAAAATAAAAGTTAAAAAATCACATACAAACAGAATTATATCAGGTAACAGAAAAATAATTTTTAAAATCTACATATAAACCAGAAATCAGATTCTTACCCACAAAAGAAAAAAAGTATGTGAGTTCTGCAACATTTCACTGCTGTCATTGATTTTACATGGTAGGCTTGCTGGCACTCTGTTAACTGATGGCTACAGAAAATCCCCGGACAAAGAGTAGTAGATGTTTCTCTCAGTGAAGGAATTGCTTTCTCCTTAAGTCTTACATTGTTTCTCCACATAACAAAACTCCTGAGTGTGAAATTACCAAACCTGTAGACAGCTGTAGTCCAATAAATGGACACAGCTTCTCTTAGGAGCATTGCCTTGAACTAGAAATATTTCAACATAAAGTGTACTAAGAACTTGTAATGGCAGGTCTTTCATTTTCTTTCAAAAAATCAAGAGCCTCCTTTACATAACAAATACTTCAGTTTTGTTCTGGCAAAGCAATCTGCTTTGCATTGGTTTCTATTTTTTTATTACAATAACCAAAACAGCTGCATGAGGCAAAAGAAAGAATTGTTCTGGTTTTGTCTCATTCAAAACAGATACAAAAAATCACTATGAAAATCATCCCTCAATGGCTGATAAAAATAGAACTGCAATTTATGCTCCCAAATACTACCTTTATCTTAAGGCTCTTAAGAAGCATTTTCAGTAATAATGGCTGATTTAGATGGATTCCCAGGGTGCTGGATCATTGCCGATGACATTAATGGTTTAAGGCTCCCTGAATTTTGATTGATTGCTGTAATCTGCAGAAACTATTTCAGGACATAGATTTATTATTATTAAGCCTATAAAATGGTGTCAGGGTCAAAGCAAGCTGATGATTTGTGTTGTGATGCAAACATTACACAGGAGAAGATGAAATCTTTTAATAAAAGTGAAATTCAGGAGAGAACAATGTTTCATCTTCTTTGAAGAATCTGCGGCCAACCAATACAGATGACAGCAGCAGGGAGGGTGTATTTAGGCTAAGGTTGGACAGCAAAAAATAACCTTCAACAGCATGCTGATTCCATTAAATGTATTCCACCCAGTGATTGAGGTTGTTCAAGACTTTCTTGTTTGTGAAACCTTGTTTCACTAGGTTAAACTACTCTTACCTCTCCTTCCTCATTCTCTGCCAATATGACCTCATCTGATATTTTTTATTCCTTGAAAAATGATGGACTTATATCTAATAAAATTCAGAATTCTAAAAAATATTTTTCTTGATGAATTTTTCTCTCATAGCACTCCTAGCAGTAGACCGAACCATACTCTAACTCCATCAGAACATAATGGGAGAGGCCATAGCTGAATCAGGACATCAATGGGTTTTTTTCCCTTACTTTATTTGTGCTCACAGGAAGCAGCCAAGCAGCTGATTCCTTGGACAAAGGAGAAAAAGGATTATGGTCAAGTAATTCACAGCATTGCATGGAAAAAATTGCAAACATATCCTTGTTTGCTTTTCCCCTCGTGACTGGATGAAAAAAAAATAAAAAATAAAATCAATAAAGTGATCAGATCCAGGACTAGTAATACAGCACCAAAAGTGGGAGAATGACTTTCTCTCAAAAATGAAGTGTCACATGGATGTTTTGCCTTTGTCCAGACTGCATGCTGATTCGTTAATACGTTATTTCTGCAGTTGGATATCTTCAAGCTAAAGTATATTTTCTGCAATTGACAGGACAGCTACTGAAGCACTGACAGGTGCGCAAAATCTGATAATTTATTCAGGTGGTTCTGATCAATTGATGACTTGGATAAGAAACTAACAGTAGGTTTAAAAAAATGTGATGCCTGTTTCAAGCTGGCACAGTTTAACTTCCTTGTGTCCTATGAGATCTGAAACTATTACCATCTCTTTGTACTCACGTTGCTATTGCACAGTCCACCATGGTTACAAATGTGCAAAATCAGAAGAAAAAAACCATCTTGGTGCCTACAAGCTTACAAAAGTAATTTTAAAAGTAGAAAGAACTAGAAAAATACAGACTTCCAAGTGACCATACTGCTCCACAATAGATTGTAACTGCTATGTTTTATACTATTAGCGTTGACTGGAGTTGAGACAGGCTAGTGGAGAAGTAGGAGCAGAGGGAAACAGACAGAGCAAGGAGCATAAAAACTGCTACAACTTGGTATAGGTGTGACCAAAAGCAAGTGCCTGCTCAGCAGGTAAGCAGACTCCTAGAACATAAGCAGTGCCAGCATACAGGGATTAGTAAATGGCCAGGAGGCTGCAGTGACTTCTGTTCCTGGAAATGTGGCTGCTGAGCAAGAAACACTGGAAAATTAAATGTGTTTGATTATAGGGGACACAATAAAGGTGGAGTGGAGAGAGGAAAGGAAGGGAACTCATATCCGGGCAGAACTTAAAGGAACTTTTTTCCCTCACTCCCTTGGGTCAGATATCCCAAGAAATGGCAACCTGTCAAAAATGTCCATAAATACTCTCAACTCTTGATCATCCAAAAAATGTTACACAAAACTGATTGATTCTAAGAAAAAATAGTTTGATGACTATGTAAACTTGAAAGGCTATTTGAAATGATAAAATTGTTCCAGAGCAAAATATTTACCAGCTTTCCTGGCTGCATCCTCTGTAAGAGTCTATTTAGAGGGTGCTGTTCATGCCCCAAAAGCACCCAAAATTAACTGCTCCACCTAAAGGGAATGGAGGTTTCATTTGGACCAAACCCAATATACATGGTGCTGCATTCCTTCAATTTTCTGTAATATCACTGGAGTTAGGTTGGAGCCCCCAGCAGGATAATGCGCAGGAGAACATAAAGACCACAAGCAGTCTGTCTGAGGGAATTCAATCCTGCATCTTTGGTCACATTTCAGAGTCCTGTCTATTAAATCTTTTATAGACTGGGAAGTAACATTACTGGAACTCTCTTTAATGAGAAGGTTCCCAGAAAAGGCTGTCAGCCCTACAACCAGCATGGAAAATACTTGGACAGGTTTTGCTAGCAGTCTAGGGTTGAAGAGCTCAGGGAACAGCTCTGATTCCTTTCACAAAACGTCCAAGCAAGACATAAGAGAAGCTTCCTCAGTGACAACAAGTGATGTGTCCACATTCTTCTTCAGAAACAAGCAAGCTTCAGACCCCCATGAGGATGTTAGTGCAAAATACTTCTGTAATTAGAGTTAATGAAAAGTAATAAACACTCCAGATCATAATTAAACAGTAGATAATATAAGCAGTTGGTGGTTTTGCCCTTTTCTCACTTTCTTCACGGTTTTAAAATCTTTCTTGATGTTTCTGCATGGGTATGATCCCTGTAGTGGACCTTCGGAGCAATGGGAAGACAGAAACAAGGGCCTTGGTGTGTATTGGCTGAAGGACAACTGAAGAGTTGTTCATTTAAAGCTGAGTCTTGTGTCAGTCAATCTTTCCAAAACTGGGGCGTCAATTTTGGGGCCATGCTATAGGTCAGTCAGTTAAATGTAGGGACTGAAGACGCACATATGGATGGAAAAAGAGCTGAGGGACTTAGGACACAGGCATGCACCTGTAAACACTTGAAGCCAATTGGGAGCTGGACATGATCAGCTCACAGGGTGGGTAGTCACCAGTCAGCTAGGTGGACAATCAATTTTAAGATTACTTGTAGAACAAGATAGAGATGCTAAGTAGGGAGGAACCGACCCAAGGTATCAGTATCCTGAGCCTGAGGCTATGCAGACTTTTGCCTGGCTCTTTTATAAGTTGTTTTTAACAGACAAAAGGAAAGGGGCAGAAAATGAGAGGCAATTCTGAAAAACACAGTAAATAATCCAGTGAAATCAGAGAGTAAAAGGTAAACAAATTGATAAAACAGCTTTTCCCATGAGGACATTTGAAAATAATTATTTCTGCTCATTCAGGTGATAAAGTGTGAGAGCTAGAAATCTTACCAAATGCTAAGTTTGATTTTTGGCCTGGTTTTCTAAGGCAATGAAGACTGGTTTTGAACTGCTGTCTCCCCAGTATCCTAATATCTTTTGAGTAGACTGGTTGATTTCTACCACATTTAGAAGGGCAGAGAGACAGACTTGAGCTGATTTTGTGTTGGGTTTTTTGTTGTTGATGGTTTTGTTTTTTCAGGAGAAACCCTTGTTACATTGGGAGTGTTCTTCACTCTTTCTGTAAACTAGAAAAAAAATTAATATGCAAGTGTGTGGTTTTCTAGTTATGTACATGTGGAGCTATTTATAAAAACTATATAACTTCATCTATGCAGCTGTAGCCTACATTTATAAATACAGCTATATAGCCGTACAACTATGTTTATAAATACTTACAAACACGTGCTTGATTGTTTTGTTTTGTTTTATAAACTCAAATATTACCCTTGATAAATGCTCTGACCTAAAACATTTCCAGAGGCTCCAAGTAGCTGCAGGACTGACTGGAACTTTCTAGAGGCTTGCTTCTCCTTGTCTCTGCTCTTGGGTGCTATGCTGATGCTGTGCAGACCTTATCAGTGCTTGTCACTCACTGCCTTCCTTCTTGACATGTTTTGGGGCCATCATAATTTCTGCATCTGAACAAGCAAAGCATCAGCTAATTAAATACCCTCACTTTGCTGTTCATTCACCCCTCAGTATTACATCCAGATGAAGGGATCTGCTTATGGCCGCAGATGAACTTGGTAGCAGAGGACTGAACAGACGCCAGATATTTTGAGTCACAACCCAACTAAATAGCTATTTTGGCAATTTAGCTCAGTGCAAAAACCGTTCAGCATTGCTGATAAGATTCCTGAAGAATAGTTGGAAGCAAAAGGTAATATTTGCAAAATTGAAGTGCATCTCCAAGGTTATATATCCAATCTCATGGACAGAAAAGGCAAAGCAAGAGCACTGCAGTTATGTCTCTTTATGGAGATGGATGGCCCACACCTGTATTCTTCCTTGTGTCTGATCGACAGCTGTGACCTCTGAGCAGAACCTAACTGGGACATCACTGGTGGCGTCTCCCAGCAGTACCATCCCACATGCACCACAGCAATCCAGAGGAACAACAGTATGGTGAAGTTAGAACTGAGCTCCTCTGGGTGACAGAGAAACAGTTCTAAAATCAGATCCTGGAATCCAGAAATGAGTAGGACTATCTCTGTTACTGGATGACTCCCTCCTCAAAAGACCCAAAGGATTTCCAGTAAACAAGCCACACAGCTTCCAGAAAAAGAGTCAACCAAAAGTATCTTCAGATTTACTCCACTTTATGCCACCTTTTGTTTTGGTGTAGTAATTTCAGGTTGTGGAAGAACCAGGTTTGAGAATCTTCTAAGAAAGGAGCCTGTCTCTGGATGCCAAAACCATACATAAGGCATGAACATAGGGTGACCTAGTGGGCCAAGAGCAGCCTCACTGTGGGGAACAGGACCCACTGCAGGACACTGCTTCCCTGCCAGACTGGCTCTGAACTGTGCACAGCAGAGGACTCCATGTTCCCCTTAAAGAGGCATCACCTTCCAGATCAGAAAGCAAGCATTAAGCAGGACTATGGGGTAAGGAAGCCCCTAAAAGGCAGACATCAGCCTGTCTCCCTGCAGTGTCTGGACACCTGTACCTTCCTCCTAAGGCAGCTGGGGGACAAGTGACCTTAAAAGAACCGCCAGTATTCAAAACAAAGAGGTATTTAACAGGAAGATGGGCACAGGGCAAAGAGTAGGGAGGTTGGGAAGCAGAGGAGCTATCATCCACTCTTATCTCTCATATGTGAAGAATCTTTGGTACCAGACTTCAAATACTCTGCTAAGCAAATTAAAAATCCTGATACTGTTGACAGTGAGACCTACATAGTGAAGGAGACATTTTACATGGACTACAGGAACGAAGAAAATACATCTGGAACATGCTGTGACAATGGAGGGAGGGCTAACATTAGCTATGCAGGCTGCAAGGCCATGTGGATACTCTCAAGCACAACCTGGATCTTAAGATGTGTTTCTGGGTGAGTTGTGCCCTCACAGAAGTACAGGAAGTTCTAGCCAGCCCAAGGCCAATGGACCATGGTAATCAGACCAACACCAGAGCTTTGTCCTCCCTCTCTCAGAAGAAGCCACCTGCTATGAGTGACCTAACTTACAGGCAAAAGATCTGTCAGACTTGCTGTGATTTCCCTCACTGCAAAGTTAGGTGAGCCAGAAAGCAAAGATTTCCCACATGGTTTAAAGAATTTTAATGCTGCACTTTTTTTTTCTGACCAAGCTTGCCCTGACTGTTTCCTAGCACCAGAAAGGTAGGTCTCTCCTAGGACAGTCATTCTCTTTCTAAGCAATATCTGAAAATAAATAAAATAGCCAGTGAGTAAAGCAGTTCCTGCTCTGGTTTGCTGGAGTGGAAGGACACTGTCACTTAACAGCCACAACAGTTCAGATCAACCTTGACAAAGCATCTTAGCTCTATGGATACAGGTATGTTTGCTTGGTCTAAATTCAGGCTTTTCGGAGTTAAGTTCAAGGAGAATTGAACTGGCTCTATTCATGCCAAAATCAAGTACAGACTTTTTAATTGCACATGTAAACAATTAACAAGGTTTCTAATAAAGGTTCAGTGTGAGTCATGTGGTTGTTTCAGAGGCACATCTGAATTATTTCTTTGTGTAATGTAATCTCTGTCAAGTGCCCTTGGGCAGGAAGCCATTGTAAGCAAGTTGACTAGTTTACCTTGTTCATTATCAAAATGTCTTACCTAAGTAACCAGCTCTGCATTTACCTGTGTGTTCTGTGAAGAAATACAAAATGGACTACAAGAATAAACAGACTTGCTAATCATCCAGGTGGATTGAATAATTCACGGTTAATAGCTTACCCAATTAAGTCAGCCTATTTGTCTACTTCCAGAATATCCATAAGCAGACCATAATTCTCCCTCATTTACTCTTTATTTGCATTTTCTCATTGTTGCAAGACTGATTATACTCTATGACCTGTTCCCTCCCCTTCCTCCTGACAGCAGGACTCCTTTAAATGGCTCTTCTTTCCCTGAGAGTCTCTCCCCTCTCTTGTTCTCACTGACTCCCCTTTGCTCACTGAAATCCCTTAGTCTCCTTTTCTAAGCACCTTCTGGTATTTTCACAATAACATTCAGTAGTTGGCTGCTACTGGCCTTGGGACACTTTTTTCCCTATTTGCTGACTGAATGGTCTGTAGTGATGGCAGAGGAGAGAGTCTGAAGTAGCTCTGAGGCAGCTATAATGAAGAATTACAGCATTTTATAAAATTTTTGTTTAAGACCACACAGGTCTCATGCTCAAGGAATCTTTCCCAAGAGCGAGCTCTGTTTAATTGGGCCAAGTCCTGATAGTCTACATCCCCCTCTTTCTTCTCTA
>VZTM01019016.1:0-28562 GCA_013400555.1 Jacana jacana
CACCAAAATTAGCTTGATTTTTTTTTGTATGATTTTTTATTAAACTTGGCATCATCTCAACAGCTGAGCATTTTCTCCTACAGCAGTTAGTCTATTTCTTCATCCCAAAGAAGTATATTTGGGAACACACTTTTGTTATATTGTCATTCATTCCCGTTCACACCTTCAGTTTTAACTGAAGAACACTGAGAATTAGATGGCAGCTAAGACAAAAAGGGCTGAACCAGAAGCACTGCCCACTGTGAACGTACAGCACAAGAAACCAAAAAAGTCACCACAATTACTTGTGATGCAGTACTGTATTGTCAAGACCTGTGAAACCACAGTCAACTCATAGTGCAGCCTTGCTATGCAAGAACTAAGGCAAAAAGATGAAGAAATGCACCAGGAAGAACCTAAGGTCTAGTTACCTTTTTTTACGATTGAAGATAATCAGCAAGCAGCCCCAAAAAATGTTATGCCATAAAATCAAAATACAGATACCCTAATAGAAGATGATGGAACATCATAAATATTTCTAATGTATTGAAATCATGTGAGATAATCCCCACATACCCTAAATCAGACCACATGCCTGGCTGTTAGTTCCCTTCTATGGTGAATATTCTAAGGGCACAGCAAAGGGATTAAAGTAAGCTTTGCTAAGTGCTTAGAGCCCGCTCCAGCACTGAGTCTTAGGGGATCAATTCTTCTAATGTGGATATGCAATTCAGATTCCTCCTCCCAAGAACAGCACTCTTTTGTCAAATTAAAAATTCATGTTTAATAGAAAATTACATTAGTCTTTAATATTCCTACACTCTTGGCTTCAGCTCTTTGCCAGAGAGATTCTAGGATGAAGAACCTCTGCTAAAATTTGAGAAGTCTGAAGTACATTAGAGATGCTGAACTGGTTGTCCAGTGAGTCCATCAGGGATTATGATTTTATAAAGCTGTAACATTTTTAAAGCACAAACTCTCTTTCCGTGGCTTTGTTACATAGATGGAAAAAATGAAGTAACTGCTGACTGGTTAGACTGCAGATGGTTTAATTTTTGCTGAAAACTGAGTAACATATTCTATCCAATAATATATGACTGCCAGACCTGCAAAACCAGAACAGCTGAAGAAAATAATCCTGGAATTGAACACTTCAGACAAAACAACCAAGCAGCTTGTGAATCCAGAGCAAGAATACAAATTTCCAAACAGCAATAGGCAAACTTCAGTGTGAAAACAAAAGCATACTATTATCTACTGAGCACCCAGATTTCCCTTGTTATAGACAAAATTCAGGAATACATTAACAATTTACAGCAGTTTTATGATAACTACTAACCAGATCAATTTACTGCATGCACCGATAAACAATAACCTCCTACGCTGACAAAAAATTGGTCAAAACCTAGAATCCAAATCTTCAAGACTAGTTTTATTCCAAAATGAAATCAAAGATGACATTTTCACTCCCCTCAACACTACACACTTTGAAAAAAAAATATAGATAAAGTTAAAATAAATGTTTCTTTAAAAAAGAAACCACCAAAAGGTGTTCCCTTCCCCTCAGCAGCCCTGTGTGCCACACTATCACTGCCAGCCCCCAGACGCCATGCAGTCAGTGAGACTGATTACTGAAGCTGCTGAAGACTTTTTAATGGATCCTTATCAACTGTCACATTCACCACACTGACCACATCTGTTTTAAGAATTTGTGCTCTTTGAACTGGAAAACATTTAATCCTAAATAGTCTAAATTAATGAAATAGTCAAAATTACTGTCTCTATTGTCAGAAGAACGTTGAAGTTAGCAAACGTACCTGAGAGTGCAGAACTGGCAGAACTACTCAGCTCACATATCATTCACTGGCAGGAATATTTTCAGCAACTGTAGGAACGACAAACAAAATATGAATTAAGTGAAACTATTTGTATCGTTAAGAAGTGAAAATCACCACCTATGTTATATACATATACAAATGCACACATAACCCAATATATAGATGCTGATTTAGTGGCTTATTTTGTGCCTTATCATAACCAGGTTCTATTTTTACATGCCTTGGAGGAACAAATATCTTCCACAGTGACAAGAGTTCTGCACATAATTTTTGCATGTGAAAGATGTTTGTTCAAGAAAATACATATCAATCAGAGATCCCCGTGGAGACTGAAAGCCAAACAAAGTAAACAGAGCATATACATATGTTTGTTTCTTCAAGAAACTTGAGAAGACACCACATAGGAAAAGAACTACATTAAAGAGAAACTCAGCCTGACAGCTCTTGGTTTGGAGAACGTACTAGCTGACTCCTTAATAATGCAGCTGCTCTTCTGAGCCACATGTTCTGCTGCATACTCAGAGCTTTATAAACAGCAAGATAAAACTAGCAAGCATAGTTGTTTACTTGAGATTTAGCTATTATAATATTTTAGCTCTCTGTACCAAAGTGGAGAATTCAGCTACTCATTTATACTCTGCTCATTTGATTCTTAGCTACTCCTTGAAAGCTGCTATTTTGCTCTCATTCCATGCACTGGGACATTACTAACCCTGAGAACTTTCCCAGCCATCACATAAGAGACAAAGTATGCACTAACCAAGTATTTAGAGCCGATTACTACATAGTAGCTTTTCCAAACTATAAGCAAGTAATAAACCACGTCTGACACTGCATAACAATTTCTGTGGAGTTGTTCAAAATGGTTCTACTCCCTTTTCCTTTGATTCTTGCTTGTTTCAGTTAATGTTGCCCAAACACTTATCGCCAGTATCTGCACACATGGAAGCTTCCTGTGAACTCAATTTGACCCACAAGTTGCCCCCAGGTAACACTTATACATTAATATATGATACACAGCTAAAAATTTTAGTACACCCTTGTCATTTTTTTTCTTTATGCTCCTCAAACACCTGTCAAATATTTACATATATTGACACTTGTTACATATTTATGAATGTTGTCAAATATTTACATGTATAGTCTCTATATTCTCTTTCTGGGTGCCTTGTGTGCCAAGGGCAGTGAAATGTACACGGCCAACATCACATAAAGGTCCCTAGAAACCTCATTCAGCAGCTTACCTTAGGAATTAAGATACATCATAGGAAATCTCAGAGGACTGAAATTTTTCCTCCTTATCCTCAGAGCTGATGACAGAAAGTGGATGACATGAATACACATTTCACTATACTCAGTTATGACTGTCAGGCTAACTTGATGCTAGCGATCCAGTTAATAATGCTTCAGAATTCCTATTTACAGAAATACATGTTTTCGTGGACAGATGTACTTCAAATTGGGAAGAGCCACAGTGAGCGTTTCATCACTCACCTGCCTTTTCATACAGTCTTTATTCTTACCTAATTAAAATGCAATACAGTTCTTCAAATTAAAATGCATTTAAACCCATGCATTTTTACTACCTTGCATGACTACAGTACCTGATGACAGGCTACAGAAACTTAGTGACAGAGGCAATCCTTCCTATGGTTTGCTCTCAAGTTCTAAAGACATACTTGGTGAGGGTTAGCAATCACAGACTGTCACTCAGCAAATATGTGTGATTCAAACAGAAACCATTTTAAGCACCTCAGCATTGATAATTTTCTATTTAGTTGTTGTATTTTCCAGCTCAATGAACAGAGACAACGTGCCTTCTGCTTACAGACTCACCTTAACACAGAAAGTGGATGTCTCTGTAGCTGTAAATTGAATTACTTTTCTTCCTGTTTCTCAATTAACAGAAAATGAACACGATCTCTTGTGAGCTTCCATGCTGGCTGAGCCAGTCCTCCCTAAAATATCAAAAGCACCACTGGGAAGCTTCATTTAACTGAAATAAAACATTGGAGCATCCACATGATCTGGATGATTAGACAAGGATGTGGGTGAATATAGCAAGGTGTTCTAAGCACAGCCATGTGCCTTTGCAATCGTCGCTTCTGAGGAAGAGCAGAGTGTGTGAAGGTCCAAGTGATCAGATGAGCTTGAGATGAACTGGCAGAATCTCAGCGTAGGTGCACATTAATGCAACTCTATTCACTACACAAATCAGAAGCCAAATCTTCTAATAACTGTGTGGGTGTGGGGTGCATCTTTTCTGTTATGCTGTTATATTCCAAGTTTTTAAAGAACTGTGCATAATCTTTCAAGTGAAATACTTCATCAGACAGTTTCAAAACTTCCAGGCAAGTGAAAACAGGCACCTCACTCACTAGAATGATGGTTTGTGCCGCACTGTAATGCATGTACCATTTCATTAACTTTCCTACTACGTTCTGAATGTGGTTGCACACTTTTGAGATATACTTGTTGAACTGTTTCAAATTGTTTCTTTTCTGTCACTGTTCTGGTAGGTGACATAGCAGAGTTTTAATACATGGACCTTTTCACTTTTCTGACACAAACTTGTTATTTTGCTTTTCATGCTTCCTGTAATGAGTGATTTACTTTTTTTTCTCTCCCTCCCTCTACCTTCTCCCATTCCGAAATGTTCTCATTCCCATAGGTAATTTTCACTTCCAAATTTGTTGTGTCACATCTAGTTGCATCAGCTGAAAGTGTTCATTTCTGTGTTTTTCCTACTAATGATTTTGCAACATTGTTATTCAGCCTCAGTGAACGTTGTCTATGGTAGGTACAATTGCATTTCAAAACTCAGTATGATCAAAATGAACTATTAAAATTTCCTAGCTCGGTTTTAGAGTGCCCAGTCAATGTTTTTCCTTCCGGTTTTGGATGCAGGGAACAAGCAGCCTTGTTCAGATTCTGATATATAAATTCTGCTCTGTCATTTCAGCCTCTCACATTTACAACAAACTAAAAAATTTACTCAGAATGACTAATGTCAGCTCCCCAATTCAGAAGTAGTTTAATAGTCTCTCTATTAAACTACTAATTCTGTTGATGGTTTTGTGGAAAAATATGTGGACTACGCAAGGAGTCCAGCTTATCAAGTTCTTCTCCAGTCAACAAAGTTGCAAATAGATTTCCTGTGTTATTTTAGATATTCATTCACAGGTCTCAGACATTCTCTGGCACACCAACAGTTCAGCTGGACTGAAAGTCCAAAGTTTAATATTCTCTGGTACTTCATTTTAAGATATTGTTAATGGCCATGATACCCTGATATCCTAAATTTAAATATTCCAGCAAATTTGCTAAGATTGCATTGCTTGGTTTTCCTCTTTGCAATTAGTATTTTTTCATGAAAATGGACAGATCAAATTACTGCTGCATGCACAAAAGAAAATACTTGTACTCGGTATAAACAAAAAGGGAAAAAATACGTAGAGAAAATGAGATGCAGTAAAGTGGGGAAGGTGGGAAGAAAAGGCAGTGGACCCCAAGGAAATGAAACTGAATGCTCCCCCTTACCCAGGGGTAGTGCTGGTTCACAGGCTCTGCAGCTCAGGGACAGAACTGGCTTGCAAAGGCCATAGATTCAGGCAACATTATTGGGTGTCATTTGATCTCCCTGAAAAGAAGAACTTTTCCCCTAGTAGTCCATCCTTTCCA
The DNA here is from genome assembly GCA_013400555.1 of Jacana jacana. Classification (NCBI taxonomy): domain Eukaryota; kingdom Metazoa; phylum Chordata; class Aves; order Charadriiformes; family Jacanidae; genus Jacana; species Jacana jacana. The sequence continues at coordinate 5,499 of VZTM01019016.1, forward strand.
ACAGATCACTGCTTTGTGCTGATACTGCCAGGATTGTCTGTTCTAGTTTTGCCCTCCATTCCTCATTCATCTCTTGCTTCACAGATACAATATGCTCCTTCATCCATGGAGAATAAAATCATGTCTATCTTGGTGGTTTATCAACAGAACAGACAGTCTAGAAATTAACTGGCCATCTTTTCAGTCAGAAGAAAACCCAAAGGTCTTACCACCCTTGGGTCCAGGTGCCAAGGTATAAAAGGTTTTAGTTGATGATTGAAAGAAACTGGATTTATAATTGCATGAATAGCATTTTCAGGAATATATAAAATGGAATAGCATTAGTCTGTAAGCACATATTCAAAGCTAAAGTGACACAACCCTTTAAGGCATACTCAACTGTGGTATCTACTCAGCATTACAAGTCCATGCTCACATCCTGTGGGAATTCAGAGGACCATGTATTAGGGAAACATTCCAGTCTCAGTTCTGAGGCTGAAGTAGCAGCATGTGCATTTTTGCCTGGACAGTCACACCGATAAGTATTTTTTCCTCTATGTTACTGCATATTTAATGAAACTTCCAATATACATATATATCTATTTATGAGCCCACTTATGTTAAAATAATCACATTTTCCTAGTACACATGAGTGTGCTAAATATTAAGAGCCTGATAAGCTGGTTCTTTTAAAGCAGTGGTCACTATTTGCATTAAAATTAAATACTCTATAAATACTAGACGAAAACATAGTGCTTTTTTCCCCTAGTATTAAAAATTATTTGCTTCTTAGTGCACTGAACATCCTGAGCAACTACTGTATGAGCATCTGTTTGCTTCTTTGGAAAGTAGTGGTTACAATATGAACTTAGAGTTGTTTTTAATGACAGGGCACTCAAAAATAGTTCTGAACATAAAATCATTTCCCAGCTCATTAGTTTTTCAAACTTCTCAAAATTGCCAATATGAAAAAAATGTTCCTTCTGATTGTGACAGATTTTTAGTATTTCAATAGGTTGCATGATAAAGTTAACATAGAGAGTTGCTTTGAAATGTGAAAGCTAAGCAATTCATAATTTAAGACTTGAAGGGTTTGGTGGAGGCTTCTTAAATTTTTTTCTTTCTTATTTTTTTAAGGCCAGTTTGTCAAAATCTACAAAGATCTAGATGAGTAAAGCTGCCTACTTCACCATAAATATCTGCTTATTTGCATGTATTTCACTGAGTGCAATTCATGGGGAACTCAGAGGAGTCATCCTAGAAATGACTAGCAAAGATTCACAGCTGCATTTTATCCCGCTTTATTACTAGGTATCATCCTCATTTCATCTGTTTATGGTAAATCAACGCAAATGGAAATGTTTATATAAACAGACACAAAGATACACTGCAGGTAGCAAGTCGTGATATAATTCTGCAGGATTCACACAAATCTTTAAAAGATTATTTTAAGTGGACATAGGAAAATGTGTATAAAACACGCTAGTTTGTGTCTTCAAATAAAAGAAAGCCAAAGCAGAATGGCATGACTTAAAGTTCTTTGGCCTTTCACAACATTTCCCCAGAATGACAGCATGATGGACCAATTACTCCTTTCTTGATCTAACATCCCGCACGCAGCTGAAAAGCTCCCAGGCCAAAAGTGACAAGTGCCCTAAGTACCATTACTGCTGAACTAGAGTGCTCCAATTTCTGCCTTCGTCACTCTGCTGCAACGAGCCTGTCTGCTCCATCACCAAAGGAAAACACACTAATCTTTTTGAAACCATCTATCAGGAGTTCCAGACTTTATTCAGAAGACACCAATACAGGTGGCAACCCTGCTAATGGCTTCTTTGACATATTCTTAAAGCTCAGATGCCAAAAATTGAGAATCATTACTAGATGATCTACAAATGTGAACCAAACTCCAAAGAAAACTCTCTTATCATCATATAGAAAGGAATTTGCATCCTCTTACTAGATGGAGAATAAACCAAGCAGGGGGACAACCGAGTGCACAGTACACCAAGGAATGAAACTCTGGAAGCTACAGCCACTAAATCACTCAAATTCATCACAGCTGCAGTAACTGAAGTCATGAATATGAAACTCCAGTGGTAGTCAAATGGCATAGCACCTTAATAGAAACATTAAGCTGCATGTCACATAGGGTGTTTATTTTTGTACTTAATGCTTGCTGTACTGAGCACTGAGGTTTTTTCATGGCATCCTCAGACCTATCTCAGCAATAGCAGTGATGCCCAATGTTTTGGGGTTCTTTTAATGAACGGGGTTGAGCCTTTTCCAACGGTTCATTGCCTCCTTTCCTGCTTACCTGTACTAACCCATTAAAGCAAACAGAACTACTCGGGACAGTATCAAATCTCCTCCATCAACACTGACTCTGTCTGGATTCATACCTTACACAAAGTTTTTGAATTCTCCTGAATGAAAGTGCACTAACGTATTCTTTTATAAAGGATATAGATACCTGAACTATTAATCTTGAAGTGAATGTAAAAAGCTCTATTTATGTGTGAAATACCAAAGAACCATTAGATTTGGCATTCACATTTTTCTTGGTTTGTGCTGTAGTTATGAACTAAAATATTCGACCTGTTCAGGTAGCTATGACTACGAGTGAAATACCATCTGTATTTCATGATCATTCAGTAAATAACTTCTGGCAGTGCAGTATAAAGACTCATAAACTGTGTGATTTATTTCATAATGGAATAATGTTCTTCTTTGCAGACCCACACTTTAAATTTGATTTACCTGCACAGAATTTTTATAAGCTTATATGCACAAGATTTATCATATTTCAAACATTCTGAAGGAAGACTGGGGCAGTGCCCTTCAGAAGAAACTCAGCTCAAATTAGTCAAACGCATAATTAATTAAATTGCAGGAACAGCATTTTAACTTTTCACACAAAAAAAAAGGAAAAAGGTTACTCAACTCTTCGTATTAGGAATGACTTGATAATTGATAGAGCCTCTTCCTTCTCTAGAAGCAATCTAAGTTTGTGCTATTTTGCACATATTTTTGGACACAGTTCATCTTAGAACCGTACAATAAAGACATGGAGAAAGGCTGGATCTGGGCTGGTGGGTTTTTTTCCCCACAGAACACCTCGTTTCTTCTGCTTCTTTGAATGTTGCTCTCATACATATTTGTCAACTGAAAACACTTAGAATTTGATAGCATTTCATGTCCAGTTTTCACTCAGCCGACGGTACAAGATTTCAGAAGGTGCACTGCAAAGAAAAGCTGTTTTAAGGAGCTCCAAGAATAGGCCAAAATAGTAAAGCACTTGTGTTCCCTGATGTCACTGCCGAGGACAATACAGACACCAAATCTGGCTTTTTTCCTCTCCAAGCGTATTAGGGGTCATAAATCCCCACATACACTCTATCCTATCTCTTGCAGACACATTGTTGTATTTTAACCCCAAGTGACAACCAGGGTCAGGCAGCCGTTCACTCACTGCCCCCGCACTCCCCACGCAGTGGAACAGGGGAGAAGATTTGGAAAACAAAAGGAAACCTCACACAGTCGAGGTAAAGACAGTTTAACAGAACAGCAATGGAAGAGAAGATGATAATAACAATAATGATAAAAGATTATATAAAATGCAATAAAGTTGCTCACCACCTCGTGATCGATTGCCCAGCCCATCCCAAGCAGTGAGCACGGATTCCTGCCCCACGGCCAACCCTCATTTAATCCAGTCTGTGGTATGGGGTATTTCTTTGGCTGGTTTGTCCTGCCTATGCTCCCTCTCAGCTTCTCTGGGAAGCTGAAAAAGCCCTTGACTTAATATAAGCATTACCTAGAAACAACTAAAACAATACATTTTATCAACATTACTCTCATACTGAATCCAACAAGCAGCGGTTACTAGGATGAAAATTAACTCTATCCCAGCTGAAACCACAACAAATATTTACAGTATTGATGGTTAACCACTGATGAAAATAGCTAAGTCTCCCAGGTAAAATCCCTCTTTTCAAGTAAATCATGCCAGTCTGCCCAGATCCGTTTTCAATCCAATAAAGCTGATGATTGGAAGAACTTACAAGGTGTTTTTTTACTGCATTATCCGATGCAGCATTAAGTTCTTGCAAATAAACAGCTCACTCCTCTTCCCTCACTCCATATTTCAACAACATTACTTACCCTGACTACAGTAGGATATTATGCAGATAAAGACATTATTGTACTACTCAGTCCATACAAGGCTGTTGGTCTGCTCCTACCCTCTAGTTCAGTAGGAGTTTCATCACTTTATAGGAGTGCTATCCCTATCAGAAAAGCTGGTCTTGTTACTGTTTTTCATCATATACTAATGGATCCCATGGATAGCAATTAGTTCCATTACAAACATTTGTGAAGTTAGTAGAGGATCTAAGCACAGCTATGAGGACAGATACACGATGAACAGTTTCACTGTCAAGTTAAAGTTAAACACTTTGACAGTTAAGTATTCTTGTATGTCTTAGCTCAGTACAACTCTGATCAGTGCCTGGAGCCTTAAAGAAAAACGAGAGCGCTATACTCAAGGAAGTCATTTTCACCTCACCATTTTCACCACAGACAATCATTTAAGCCTGTTCACAAGATACTACATCTCCTCCATCTCCAGTTAAGGAGTCCAACTGGTGGCTGATAAGATTCCAAAGTTGTGACTATCCCCCTAGAAACAGTAGGCCATGTATACAAATACATTCATGTGGAACACAGGGGCATATTACCCAACTATTCTGTTAACTAGAAAATGGAAAATAAAGATTCCAAGTTTTTCAACACATAGGCCATGCCTAGGAGAAGACAGGAAATTCCCTGTAGCTCAGCACAAGGCAGACCTTCTTTTGGATTATGTGAGTTTGCTTGGCAAGCTAGCTTAAGTTTATATCACACTTCCAAAGTGTGTGCTATGTGGAGAGAATAAATAATTGCATTTTCTACCTTTTTTTGTGGTTACAAATACATACCGGTTTGGAAAAAAAAACACCATTCAATTTGAAGACTGCTCTCAGAATAACACAGAACTTTTATCAAGTCCAGAACGAGCATTAACACAACTCAGATCATTTGCTGAATAACTAGCCTGAATAGAAATCCTTGATTTACTTTGCTTTTCTTAGGTTATTTTCACACTACCTGGCTTTCTGTTGTAAACACAACCTGCTTGTATGTGCTAAGCGCAGCAATTGGTTACCCTATTGTATCTCTTACACAAAAACTGAATTAGAAAATTAGAGATTAATTCTTATTATCACTCTAATTTTTCTGGACCACTCCACCCAAACAAAAGACCATCACCTCATGCTTGCTGTCATTTTTAGCATTATTCTAAATACTGTTTACCAAGAATGAGAAATTAAACATTTGGTCTCCAATTGAATTCTACTAGGATTTTTCTATTTGTCTATCCAGTAAAGAATCACTATGCAATTAATCTTGTAGCCATTCTAATAGTGTACAAAAACTAACTGCACTAGGGGAATTATGGAATTGAAGTAGATTAATTATAGAAATTGAAACCTCATAGCTTGGCTGTAGAGGCTGATGGTTTGGGACTAGATTCTTGTATTCAACAACCAACTTAGATGTTTCTGAACAAGAACAGGAAGTCATAAAAAAAACACCAACACTAAAAATGTCAACAGTTTTGCAAATTCAGATTTGTTCACGAGCCCCATATACACGTAATAGCTCATTTCAATTACACAGAAATGGATCGCCTCTTTTTGAGACAAATAGAGAATGTAACCGCCTGCTCAGTAATTATTGCAAGTTGTCGTGTTATTAACTCTATCTATGTGAATCTGAGACAGATCTTAAATTTCCTAGCTAGTATTATGTCATCCTACAAGGTAATGTATATACTGTTACTACACTCCTTACTTCAGTGCAATCCTTGGGTACTGGAAAAACAGGTCCTTCACAGACCGAACGCTTCAGCTCAAGGGAGTTCTGACAAATCCTGGTATTTTCTCTTTTTTGAAGTTTTGAAGTATATTGGCTTCTATGCTCAGAGGCCCCGTGACCAAAGAGACAGCATTTGCCTTTACCTGTGGCTCTCAAACAAGGCTCACAGGATTTTTAGGGACACATGTTGACATACAATAGTGTTTTCACCGTGAATCATAGACAAATTTAACCTATGCTAAAAGTGTCAAATTGGTTTAATCTGCTCTCCTCACTCTGAACCAAATAATACCTAATTGAATTTTTCACACATGCTTTTGTTGTTCTACACATCTTGACCCCAGTAAAAAAAAAATAATCAAAAAATGCCCCAACACATAAGCAGCTGTCAGTAAAAATGTACAGGCAACTTACACATACAAATCATGTGTGTGTGTTTGTTCACTTAGGTTACTAACTTCAAGCACAACTGTAGTAAACAGTCAGGAATAACTGCCCTTGCATAATCCTGAATTTAGCTCAAGAGTATGAATGAGAAATTTGAGAGGTTATATATAGGCAAGCAGAGAGAAAATCCTATATTATAGTGCTTGAAAGTCGTCATATTTGTGAAATTCTAGAAAGCATATTTTAATGAAATACCATATTCCACTTTCAGCATAATTTATGATACAAAGGGATATTCTGTATACAATACTCTGCTTTCAATATACAGATTGTCAGGCTAACCAATTATTAGAATTTTAACATGGAGAATATTCAATAAAATAAGGCCACATGTCTTCACGAGGCACCGCTGAGTCTTTGTTTTGCAGATCATTATGCCCCTTCCCATGACGAAAAGGATAGAATAGAAATGATCAGATTATTGAGCATTGAAACGGTTCTATATGCTGAGAAGCATCTTTTGTAACTCACATAATATAACAGATAATTGAAAAACTGGTAACTCATTTTGTGGCAGTGATATTAGTGAGCACAGGAAATGGTACAAATTAATCAATTCCATGGTACAGAACAGAATAGCAAGTGCAATTTAATAGCTCTCATTACTACATGAAGATAACTGTTCCGGCCTTACCTAAATGTGTACATATATTCATATGTATCTACACATACTACAGTTTACAAGCAATTTACAAAAAAAGGAAGCTCCTCACAAATTAGTATATGAGCCCTAAATATCTGAAACTAAAGATACCTTAATATGTAAGCTATCTAAATAAATTCCTGTGAGTTCCAATCAAGAAAGAGATTCAAACTAAACTAAATATTCATGTAGCTATTAAAAAAAGTGCCACATGGGCCACCTTCTTTCCAACTCAAGCCTTGCAGGCTTCCTTACCACCACTCACTGGTCTATTACCTTGAAATTCATGCCAGGTTTGTGCCCCTCTGGGGTACAGCGAGCCACTCTGCGTGAACATAAAGCTAAATCATGCAGCGAGCATTTCACTATCACTCAACGTGACAACAATTTCAAGTGATCATTCCTCTTATATTAGATTCAGCTCAGAATTCTGCTTATGCTATGAAATTTTATTAAATTCTTTATAATATCCAATCTATCTAGAGAATATACACTTACTGGTTTCTGTCTTTATTGAAGTAGATGGACACTTGCAGTTTTGTCGTTGTGCCAGACCTTCTCTGCATTCATCACTCTTTCTTTCTCTATTTTGGCTACAGACGACCTGGAGTTCTGCTGGTTTTTCAGTGTTTCCACTTTTAATATCATTCGGAGCAATAACCCCTTGTCAGAACGTGAATGGATGTGTCTAAAACCCTTTCCTTTCCTAAAGTAAATTATAACTGTGTATCATGGTTGCAGGTCAGTCTGAGAAGGGTGAACACTTCCCAGAAGAAAACACCCTGGGGTATTTTGCTATGGTTTGAACATGGGCCACCTATACACATTACTAAAAACTCTGTACGAAAATAATGTTGGTGTGATAGATTAACTGAAGTATCCTACCTGCAAACATCAACACTTGTTGACGTACACCCATGGGTTTGACACTGGAATGAATTCAGACATAAAAACTACTTGATGTATAAATAAATGAAGCAAATATATTTCAGATGGACTTGCTGTGCTTCTGTACAAAACTGCTGCATTGACCCCAACTGAGAAAAGCACCGCATGTTCAGGAGTTGGCAGCTCACCTAACAGTTCCCCTGAGCAGGCACAGGAGACCTGACCCTGCCGTGCTGCCCATCCAGTGTGGCCTCCAGCCCTGCACCGGGTCACGCAAAGCCCTGGCTGCAGGACACCCTCAGCCAGATGGATGACTGTCACGGAGGAGGCTGAGGGCAGAGCCACTGGGTACCGCCACTCTGCTACCCCCTGGCCGTACCTTTGTCCACAAACTCCAGGAGACTCTCACGCAACAGCAAGCACATCGCAGGAAAATCCACCCGGCCTCCATCCCACGCTGCACGAACACAGGCTGCCCAACATCTAAAGGGACGTTAAGATCCACTCACTAACCATTTTCTCCTTTTTATTCTCTCATTAGAGTAGTTGTCTTATTATGCCATTTGTTGTTGAGTCTTTCTGAGATGCAGACAGAACCCTGCACAGTCTCTCTCACTCTCTCTGGACCCTGTACCCCTTCCTTGAATGTGGAACAACTGCTGTGTCTGATGCACTTCTCCATCTGCTTCAAACTTGCACTGGACAACCCCACACTGTATTAGAGCTCAGCAGAACACAGACAGCAGCAACTCTGGACAGGCCCTGGCTTCTTACCAAGTGTCCCAAACTCCACCCGAGGGCCAGACACAGCCACGGCAGGTGGATTAAGTTAAAGAAAACCCCACCGTAGTCAAGCACCACTGACAACACCTATGGATCTCGCTCATAGTCCAAAGGACTTTTTCACAGAATAAAAAGGTCTCACAGAACCCTGGACTGCTGCTAATACAGTCTATCTGGTTGCATTTATCTTCATCTTTAATACAGTCAAGTTTCTGTCAGACAACTTAAAAATACCAATCTGCCAACAAGGCTTTTATTTCTAAAATATGTTGTGCAGATAAGGAGCACTTGAAAGCTTGCTGACCCCTTAGTAGATCAATGGTAGTATGTAAAGGTGTTCGTCTTTTTAAGGGGAAAAAACAAAGGGTTTTCGGCTCCAGTCTCATTTCCTTTGAATATTCTTTCAAAATTTTCAAAAAGAGTCAGAAAGACTTTATTTAGTTTTAACAAGGTCAGCAGACCAAAGAAAAAAAGAAAATGAAAAGAAACAGCTGATAGCAGCATGGAGGAGGAAGCACCCAAAGCAATATACACTCGGGGTGCACAGGATTTCACTATTTGGAACCTCAACATCATCAAACACTTTCCCTAAAAATCACCCCCGTTTTAAAGTTCCACATTTCCTTCCCCTCAATGAATTCTGAATTCAGCCTGTCCAGAGCTCTTTGAATAAGCACAGACACTCCTTCTGTTGACCACTCCAACACACCCTCCAGTCACCACCAATACATGAGGGATTAAAAATATGGCACATCTTAAACAAGTGACAAATTCTGAAATAAAAAGGTCCGATGATCTCAGAACCACCTAGGTATCAAAATGAAAATTGACTTCCATGCAGATTTTTATGAGAGCTGTCTTTATTTCTCAAGGGAATTGTCCCAGCTTGACTGAAATGACACTCTCCAAGATACTCAGCAAAAAGTGAATGTCACCAGTTCTCGTACTTACGGGTCACCTCTGTCAGACTCTGTTGATAAATAGAGAAGTCGGTCAGCACACAGCAAAGATTTCTTTCAGATTAAGCACGCTCTAGAGAATACTTTCTGTCTAGAAGATACTGAAGTATAAGATACCTTCTTCATTAACCCCACTGGAAAGCTTTCTGGGCATTGCATCAGAAAAAAATGACGTGTTACGTTTTATGTGGTTACACAGTCTGGTGCACACCTCAGGATTATACCAAAGTATCGTATAAACACGTGGATCGTTCCTTCAGTTGCAGCCATTATTTTAACTCCTTGGTTAAACACAAGGAAATGTCCATTACGAGATTTGTTGCATTTTTCAGAAGTAGTTTGTAGTTTATTTAGATGGGCAACACTCAATCTTTCAATAACTGAATAATTGCAGCCAATTTCTTTTTTTTTAAAGGACTGAAAATGTGGCTCAGTAAAACTTTCATACTCATCTACATTTTTTTCCCCCAAAAATTACAATAATCAAAACAAAAATTCTATTAAATCCAACACATACAACACTACAGAACTTTAAGCTAAATACAGAATTAGTGCTGATCCCCACCTGTGTTTTACCCCAAGATTTTAGCTCAGAAACAGGAGGAGGAGGTAAGAATACACCCTAATCAATGACCCATTGACAAGGTAAAATTCTGTTGAAGCTCAATGGGCATTTTTGTATTCATAAAAAACCCCACTATCTTCTTGTGGCTATTTTTCTCCCCAAGTTTAGTCTTGGAAATGCTAGCTTTTTGCTTTTTATTTTTTCCCCATTATAGGTACAGGAATGAAAAGCAGAATGAGAACTGGGAAGTTATTCCAAATTCCAGAAAGTCAGAGATGAAACCAGGCCCCAGAACAGAAAACAGGTGATCCAGTCTTTACCATTACTTTGTCTTATGTCTGTGAATGAAGATAACCTTATTATAACATCCCACAGTAACAGCTTACTGCAGTGGTATCAATAGGGCTTCAGCAGCGTACTCTTACTTCAATAAACATGTGTTAATGCACCAGGAGGAGAAACCAATGAAGAGAACATTTCCCCCTGAGCCTGAATGCCAGATGGCCAATTCAAAACCTGGGTGATAAAACCATCTCTTAGGTCCAGTGGGAAAATTATGTATTAGCTACTTAGGGCTTTTAAAAAGGCACAGTCGGTCATGCACCAAGAGCAGAACTTGTCTTTGGGGTTTAACTCACACACTTTTTGATGCATTATCAGGAGATCACAGTTTTGTAAATCCATAGATTACATCAAGCTACTGTCTCTAACTATCAGGATTTCCCGCGGAAAGAGCAATAGTAAGATAGAATGATCAAAACCACAGACAATGTGGCAGAACGCTTGAAAGAAAATACATCATTGTGGTAAACGCTCTTCCTTCAGGCACCACAAGAGTAACTATGCAATTCGTAAGGCTTGACTTTAACAACTGGGAAATGCTCTGCATTACTCCTGCTTTATCGCTTCCTGGAATTGTTTCAGCATCAGTCTTTATAAATTTATTATGGAAATTGTCTAGCAAGGTTTTCATTTTCACTAGACACGTTAGCTCTAAAACCACCAGCCTATCAGACTTCCTTTTGTTCAGAGAGCCTGCACACAAACAAGATTACAAATATCAAGATAATTGACTTTGCTCAGGTTACTGTAATAATTAAGTTTCTGCTTTATGTAAATTCCTATAAAAACCAGACAGACCAAGGAATCACTGAGGATATTGCCAAACGCTTGCAAGAAGCGGCGTCATATTAATAAAGCATTTCTGAGTTGCTTCATCCTGCAAAGAATGTAAGCACAGCATGCATCAAACATGGATCAGCATTCACCAAACTGGAATCCCTAATCCCATTAAAAAAAAAAAATCATACTGATAATTCTCCTTTTCATCTAAATAAGCAGAAAAGTTATATGTAAGATTCACTGCACACAAAGAATGCATTTTTACCCCTAATTCATATCAATCAATTGCAGCCAAGCATAAGGGGTATATGATTTTATCTAAGCAGACCTGCTGATTCAGTGGCAATTGTTCTCAGGGTTATCTCTGATTATTATGGCTCCAACAAGAAGCACGTGGAGCAGAACTCAGGCAAATGAGTTAATCCGAGTGAAACTGAAGCAGCACTTGCAGAAGGGAATTCTGACACAGCATCCTCCCAGAGAATGACTTTATAAGGCATTAATGGAGTGTGCCCACTGTGGCAATACAATATGAATTTATCCCAGAGGAACATAAAAAGCAGCATCTTCACATAATAGGGCAGAGACAGCCTTTCTTCTGTCTTTTTAGCAACAATGAAATTGCATCCAGTGGTGACGCACCAGTCCTCAGATTGTTACTGTGGGAATACTGGTGGCACCCATTGTTGCAAGAAGTTTTAAAATATAATGAAGTAATAATATAAAGGGGAAGGGAGGGGGAAGTTCCAGAGCAGCTTTGTGTGTGTACTTGTCATTCTTGCCACCTGCTGTGAATATCACTGGGAAAGGTCACTTGACTCCAGCAGTTCACAGCATCATGAACTGCTGGCTCAGATAAAGGCATTAGACTGTGGAAGGCGATATGTTCTTCCTTCTCCAAGACATTAATCTAAGCTACACGTCTTGATCCCTACACGAGAATTTTAATTTGCCCAGCAAGGATAGCACTGAACACCATCAAAATATTTTCCTTTGATAGCCCTTTAAAATCACAGAAAGCCTTTTAATGAACCATTTAAATCCTAGTGTCTCCAGCAGATCAGCGTGCCCATGCAGTGCAGCCAGGGGCTGAAGATACTCACTACGCCACAGTAAGCCATGAAAGCAGATGCTGTCAAAATCACCTCCACACAACCACGTCTGACACTGATATCTCAAAGCTGCTCATTAGCATCACCGTACTTTACACATTATGCATTAAACATCCCAGTGAGCACTTGTTTTGTATCAGCTGCATATTGCCCAAGCTCTCAAAAAGAGATCAAAATTACATGGAGTTATGCAGAAGCAGGATCCTCAGACTTTAAAAAAAATAAAAAAAAAACAACAACAAAACCAAACAAGAAAGATAACACATGATAAAAAATAAAATCATTGAATAGAATCACAGAACTGTCTACACTGAAAGGGAACTTTAAGATCATCTAGTCCATTCATCAACCTAACTCTGATGAAAAAGGAAACCATCTCTAAACCATGTCATTAAGCTCTATTTCAACCCATCTTTTGAATACCTCCAGGGTCAGTGCCTCAACCACTTCGCTGGGCAGCTCATTCCAATGCTCAATAACTCTTTCAGTGTCAATTTTTTCCTGATATCCAATCTGAACCTCCCCTGGAGCAGCTTAGGGCCATTTCCTCTGACCCATCACCTGTGACCTGGGAGAAGAGACCAACAGCCGCCTGTCTACACCTTCCTTTCAGGGAGTTGTAGAGAGCGAGGTCTTCCCTCAGCCTCCTCTTCTCTGGGCTGAACACCCCCAGCTCCCTCAGCCTCTCCTTATGCAGTATGATTTTTCTGGCCTTACCAGTTTCAGATTTTGATGACTACTCCCATCAGTAATTCTCAAGTGGAGAAGCAAGAATGAAACACGAGACCTATCGCAGAGCTACCTTCTGTTATCCACATGTGAAATTTTCAAATTGATCTTAAAGTGTTGAATTATGGGGTTTTGAACTATTCTGCCACTATTATTGTTTTCCCAAAACAAGATTAAACCAAGAGAAACAGTTCGAATTCTTCCCTTAAAATGCTGCAAAATCAGCCAAAAAGCTGTAATGCTATTTAGTATCTGCATGTAACAATAATTAGTATCTCAAGCAATACCAAATGCAATAAAAAATGTTCATAAACATTCATATCATGTAAAATAATTTATCTTCTATCTTTAAGCTAATTAGTAAAGAAAAAATAATTCTGTGACAAAATACTAGAATAAAGGCAAATCATTACAAAGCCTTATAAATCAGAAACTTTGAAATATTCAAGTTTAATTCCTTTTCCTTGTTTTATTAGCATTTCTAGATTAATCATCTTCTACTTATTAACAGCTAGCTAAAATTGTCTTTCATGTAGCAACAAACTGTATCTTAGATGTGTACCACTTACACGCAATGTAAAGCTACAGCTAGTTTAAAGAATCACCACTGGGATTTTCATGTACCTTATAGTAACTATTCCTTGCTCTTTTTTAATATCACCATCAGAGATGGCTGAAATAGAACTATTGCATGGCCATGGCCCTGTTTGAACAGATATTTGCACCATAAGCCCCAATTACACTTAATATGAAAGCATTAGCTGGACTAAAATCCATCTAAAAGGAAGGAGAAAAAGAAATACTAGTAGCTTTCCAGGATTACCAGTCACACAATAGCAGCAATATTCAGAGCAGCCACTGGGGTGAAACTGCATAAATAGATCACAGCCTGAATTATGTTTACTTGAGATTTATCTGTTTACAATGGGTAAAGTTGAGCAATGGATTGTTAACAGTAAAAATACTTAGAATTTACTCAGAGTAAAAAGTCAAGTTTGCAACTGCATCCCTGCTCCTACCAGTATTTCAGTATTTACAGATATCTGGTAAATTTATTTCTAACAGTTATTTCTCACCGCATTTCCAGGGTGACAGCTTGCACCTACATCCCAGCCAAACTTTTACCATATATCACCTTAAAGAAAATAGCAGTAATAACTATATAAATTTGATTGCACTACTAAAAATTCTAGGACCATATTTTCCAAAGTACTACAGAGCCTTTAAAATTTGGTTCTTCAGAGAAAAAAAAATCCACCCCAAAAAGCAGCTGACAAGCCAATAAAAATGGCTTTTGAGGTGATAAGGATCCAAATCAGCAAACTAAAATTCTTTGTCAGCCCTGTCAGTAAGTCTGAGCCGTATGTGATTTAAGAATCACTCTGTCATCCACATTTCCCCAGTGGGTAGCCAAAAATATCAAGGTTTTGCCCACTGCATGGGAACATCAGATAAAGGGCAAAGCAGCAAATGTCACCATTAATGTGGTCACACGAAGACAGTGACCTCAGTCAGAGAAATCGTGTGTGATATGAAAATGCACTCGGCACATCATCTCCACAGGTATTTTCCCACCTGCATCAGGGACTGATTTGGATCAGCACCTTAGAAGGAAGAGACTCTTCTGTTAATATTTTCCCTTGTTGCCCAGTACCCAAGCTTTGACACATAATACCACATTGCAGATTGGGAGGTATCTCTTAGAGAGAAAACCAGAGAGGCACAAGCCTTAAGTTAACTAAAATTCTGCATTTCATCTGAACTTGTCTCCAGAATAGTATTTAAATTCATTCCATATGACTGCACAGTGGGATACCTCACTCATTTTTCTCTATTATGGAAGAAGGAAAATGCTCTATTTGCTTTTAAGAGTGCAAAAAACCCTTGTTATTCCAGGCTTTCAAATGACTGAATAATTCAATGATAAAAAGGGGGTGCATCTGCTGACAGCTGCAGTGCAATTTATTCCTGTTCTTTGAAGTTATTTGATGGAAACAAGTAATTTAAGTGCTGCTTTTCTATTTGTAATACTTTGTGCTTAGAAATGACCTTTTATTTCTCATCCAACATAATGGAACACTTGAAATATCCACACATACACACAGAAAAATGTGTAGTAGTCTATCTTTCAAGACTGCTGTTGCATTCAAGGTAAATTCTCCACTGAATTTCAATAAATTACTCGGATTTTGCTAATCCTAGCAGTCTTAAAAGAAAACAGTGCTCTGTGCATCTTACTGTTTTGCATAAGAACAAGTGATATCTATTTGAGTCTGCTAAAGATACACTTCCCATAAGAGAAAATGAACCACTTCATTCCACTCACTTCTGTCTGCATAACCTCTCACCAGGATGACTTTTTGTTTGGGTGTATCAATGTAGGGCCCTAACACTCAGCAGTGCTTTTATTCCATCCTTAGAAGTGTCTGTGTCACACATTATAATCAAAACATACACAGCAGTTACAGACATCCAGTACCTCATTCACTTTATGCCATGAGGTAATAGTAACATTTTATATCACACCACAGAATCCCAAAGCATTTAAAAGCATTAGCAAGTTAAAGTATAAGATGACTTTGTGAACAAGGTTCCCTTCAACATAACTTTCTACACCAATAAAATGAAGTAATTTTCACAGAAATAATGTTCTGCTTAGCAAACAAACATTGGAATGAAAAAGCCTAATAAAGTTGTCCAGCAGGAAGAGTGTTATAATTCAACCCAAAACCTCGCTGCAGAATATTCATGAGACCAAGGCTCTCAAAACACGTTGTAAAATCACTGGTGATATTGATCATGATCAGCATCGGGTTATGTTACTCCGATGACAACAGTCAGAACACAATAAATGGCAGTGGCTATTTGACTTTGATGTAATACAATTTCTTCAGCTCTTATGACTACAAAATAAACAAGAAAATTGCAGAACTTTCTAAAAAATGTATTATTTAAAAAAAGTTCCTGAGATCAAAACCCCTATATGTCAGGCTTTCTTAAGGTGTGATCTTTTTCCTCCTAGAATTAGAGAGAAATTTCACATGGAAGCAGGATACTATTTTATACATTGGTAATGATTTTTGTTCACAATTTATATAAACAAAATCCATCAACAAGATTTATCTCATTTTTAGAATACAGCATATATAAAATGCAACAATTTTACCAATGCAAACCAAAACAAATTTCATGTAGTGTGCTGCCATCAGTCAAAAAACCCCATAAACAAGCAGATTTTGCACTGTCCTCTCAAAGTCAAACACACACACACACCCCAACTTTGCAAGCTTTGAAAGCATGTTTCAGAAACATACTTTAATGTTGAAGTCTCAACATCCAGATACAAATACAGAGCACCGCTAGGGAAATGCACCAACCATTCTTAATATTCCAAATATTATAAGAGTAAAATGGGAAAGCAGTTCCTTGTGAGGAACTATGGTTCAGAGGCAATTTGATCTCATCTGCTCATAGCACACCCAGAAGCAAACTGGGAACCACTGCTGAATGGGGAAGGCAAATAATGTAATTTTGTTGAATTCTAAACAATGCCCTCTTATTTGAACCACTGCCTGAACATCACACAGCTGCGAATCACAGAAGTAGCTTTCAAGAATACTTGTGTAAGTCCTTAACTTGGAAGACAGCTTGTGATTTCACAGAACTGACGTAACTTTAGACAAAAACTTACTGCATCTTCCGCAATATTTAATAAAAGTTGTTGAGAGGCCTATTTTCAATTCAGTCGTGAAGTTGACATTTACCATATGTTCACACACAGCTTTCTTCACTGTATGAACAGTATAAAAACTTCCCATAAAGCTCCACTAATTAAATTAAAATAGAAAGTGACACTCAGGATGAAGAGCTGACAGGTTTCCTAAGCACAAGTATTCATCTGAAATCCTAATAGCACCATCTGATGGAGGATCACCACAACACTACATTCAAAGATTCAAAGTGTCCTAGAAATTAATTAATTTGAAACTATTTTGATACATCTCCTTAAATTGTGTAACAGACTGTAACCGTAACTATACAGACTAGGATCTGCTAAACAAACTTAATGTAGGTTTTGACAGTTTACATCATTAAAAGTTTTGATTTAGTAGGAAGCAGATGCAGTCAGAGGCTTGTCAGTACTCTCTTCAGATACCTCTTTCTGCAAAGTCTGGATAGTAATTTTAAGCCCATCTGGTTTGCAAGTCAAGTCTTTATTACTTGTAGACACTCAGGTTCCAGGTATGGACTAAAATGTAAGTGAAGAATTTAACATTTGTGCTCCCAAAGATACCAAAGAGAGAATTTTTTAACAGCGGCCACCAAGTATCAGAGTGGGGTCAGAGAACACGGGCGTCACAAAGGTAACTCTGGGGGAGAAAATTGTGGGAATCAGAGAGCTGTAGGCAGAACATACCAAGAATGTAATGAGCAGGATGGTAGGCCACAACTAAATAACATGAATATAAGTAGTTACACAACATTTAAAACAGTTGGGATTACAGTTGTTCTAAGGCATTTTGACAAAGCACACTTCCTTCTGAAAAATGTAGGGGAAATCAGTTTGGCTGAGCCAATATTTGAGACAGAAGAAATGTAAATAAATTTCCTTCTATTTCAAAATGATTCTTCATCTTTTTCTGTCTGTTTTAATATTTGTTAAAAAAGTTTTACCAACTTGCAGTTACCTTTTTTCTTCATGGAGAATTCTGTGACTTTTGAAAATTAAATACATCCAAACCAGCAACTTTTTTCACAAAATAAGGCAGTTAAACTACTAAGGAGCTATACAGCAAACAGACCACACAAAAGCACTAATAAAGCCTTTTCAAGGACTAATACCACTTAGTAGCTGAAAAGGTGGTTAACACATACCCCAGATGAACCCACAGAGAGACTAGAATCTTTAAAAAAAATATTCTTGAAGAAAGAAAAATTTCTTTTCATTTTTTCTTTCTCTTTTCTTTTTGAAAGAAAAAAAAATTCTTCTATCTAGAAATCATAGAAATCACGAGTATTTCAAGCCAAACAAGAGCTTAATTTCGTGATGTTCCTGTTAAACTTAAGAAGCAAGACTGTACCTAGAACATGAGCACAGCTCAGTCACTCCCTAAACACTAAAACAGAAAGAGGGAGAACTGAGACTACCAAAACACAGATAAAGCTCATCTACTCATCTAAACATCAGGAGTTTTGTTAAAGTTTTAAAGGTCGGTATCATCCAGGCTAGAGACCTTTCAGCCTTCTATTTCGCTCCAGATATTTCCACTGAAATTCTCGGGCTTTCTCTCCCCTTTATGGGTTCCCATCATTCCCCCGACACATGCTTGAAAAACACCTTGCTGACTAACCAGCTCCATAAATGGATTCCCCACAATGCTAAGCTCAAAACACAGTAAAAACTAAGCATTCTTCTGAACAGCTAAGTGGCCTTACTCTCTCCAATCACATCCTGTTAGATACAAAACACAGTAAAAACTAAGCATTCTTCTGAACAGCTAAGTGGCCTTACTCTCTCCAATCACATCCTGTTAGATACACCTTAAGTACCTTACAACATAAATCAATCAAGAGTAACCACTTCCACTAAAGAACAGCAATGGGCCTGCACTGTGCTTCACATTACGAGGTTCAGCAATCGTTGCAGCGATAATTCTCCTAAAGACAGGCACAGACACACCTGCACTCTGAGGAAATTGTTTTAAAATTTAACAAACCCTTTGATTTTTCTACTTTCCTAGTCTCCCTAGTAAAAGCCACTTGGGACAGTGGTTTTTCTTGTGTCTTCAGTGTATAAAGAACTTACAAAATCTGGAGAGAGTCAAAAGCAATAGCTATCGTACTACGGTTTTCAATACTGGTACTGCTACTGTTCATGGAGGAGATGAAAGATTCCCTCCCACAGCAGTTCAGGATTCCAGGCACCGTCAAAGCTGTTTGCACAGTTTCATGCTAATACAATCAAAAATCTGACGCCCAAGACACAGTCATAGTATGTCTTTGCTTCATACCTCACATCATGACTCATGAACAGGGCTTACTATGCTTGCTGTATCACATGGGCCTTCAACTCAAGGGCTCCTCATTCAAACTCATCTCGGAAAAACAAACTGACAAAGAATAGGCCTTCCCTTGGGCAACATCAAGTGCATGCAGTTTAATTTGTTTCTTTATTGCTAAATTAATTACCTAATCCTTAAATACCTTCCTACAGGCAGAGAAGTTAGCCCAGTCCCTCAGTTCTCCTAACTTCTGCCATGCCTGGGTAGCATCCTTTACTAGAAGCCATTGCTTCTACCATATCTGAACCTGGAATCACCAGATATGACTCCTTCTCTTCTTATTATAGCTTCAGTAGCTTTTTTTCTTCTCCCCTGTTCTATAAAAGGTGAATAATCTAAAATCCAAAGGTAAATAATCTAAAAAGTTCCTTTAATTGTAAAGATGCATAACTTCCAGGTGCTTTTTTCCTTTACTATAGTGCAAGCCCAAGAATAAAACCCTTAGTCCAAACCATCTGCTCCATAATCAAAAGTGAAAACAAATGCAGGACGTCGTTACCATACGTGTTGTTAACCAGCACAGCAGTATGAAATAACAGCAAAACGGGGAAAACTAAAACATGCAGTGACAGGTGCTTCAGACAGAACCAGCCAGTGGAAAATGTAGAGGAAGCTAAAAGGAATGAAGTTAATTCATTGGTCCTATAAAGACATCAAAATCCACATGGATTACATTTTTTTCTGCCCTTTTAATCAGGAAAGTAAGAGTGGGTGAACAGTATGATCTGTTGAGCTCTGCCATTAGGAGTGCCTTCACTTCCTAGCAGATACTCTGAAGACAGCAAACCCATACCCTCCAAAGAAATTCCATTTACTGTTACTTACCTGCTTAAAAAACCCAAAACACAGGAAGTGTCCAGGGAGGTATGGTGGGGCAGCTCACACAACTGGAGCACTGTGATGGATGGACACAGAATTTAGGAGCAGGACAGGCAAGAAGGAAGGACAGGAATTGCCCTGTATGTGGGAGAGCAGCTGGAGTGCATGGAGCTCTGCCTGGGGAAGGTTATGAGCCAGCTGAGAGCTTACAGGTAACAGATGAAGACGGGTTAGAATGTGGTGGGTGTCTGCTACATAACACTGGGTTGGGAAGAGGAAGTAGGTGGAAACCCTCATCAGACAACTAGAAGAATCTGTATATTTGCAGACCCTGATCCTCATGGGATACCTCACCCATCCTTGTATCTAACTGGAAGGGCAATACAGCAGGGCACTAGCAAGCTGGGTGCCCTGGTTTTTGGGATGCATTGATGATAACTTCCTAGTACAGACGGAAGAGACAGAACATGCAGGTGCTCTGCGTGACCTGATATTTACAAAGAAAGAAGATCTGGTTGGGGATCTGAAGGTAGTTAAACATTGAAACAGAGACCCAGAGATGCCCCAGAGTATCTGACCTTGGAGAAACTCAAATCTGACTGGACAAAGTCCTGAGCAAATTGACCTAGATAACCCAGTGTTGGAAAAGGGGTCTGGATTAGAAGACCTCAAAAGGTTCATTTCAACCTAAGTCATTCTAGGACTCTAAGACTATTTTCAGATACAACTGGTTCATTATTAAAAATGTTCTTCCAAACTATTCAATTCTTCAATAAAGTAGAAACCTCCTGATATAATGCTTAAATAAAAAGTAAAAAAAAAATAACCAGCAGGTTTTTGCTAGATTTTTTTTTACTGAATGAGCAGATAGGCAATAAAGCAAATATACAAATTTCTTCACAGCTGTACCATTTTGACACTAAAGGCACAAACCAGTATGAAATAGAGATAGTTCATTATTCTCTGTTGGCTTCCGAGTCTTTTGTACGTGTCTAAAGCAGGAAACCAGTAACAGGTATGAGAGGGAATTCTGAAGCAAATAAAAATACTGGAGGGCAAGATACAGAAAATCCGCACACAAAATGACTGTTGTCATGGTTTGGGCTGGGCTGGCCACTAAAACAAGTGATATATTGAAGTCAATCTAGTTATGCCTCTTCTGAAAAGTAGAATCCCACAGCAGAATATAGAAATAGAGAAATGCCAACACGAACAGTCCAACTCAAACAAGGAGACCTTGGCACCAATGGCAAGTGTTTGGAACTGAGCCTACCTCCTATTCAGTCAGCTCCTACCCACGTTCTTACAATACTTAAATACATGCTTACTACTTTGCATTCATAGGACAAAGGAAAATGAGACATATTTTTGCAATAAAAATTTAAAAGGCTTGTTACAGCTTTTTTACTGCCTTTTGTACGCATTGATGTTCATGCTTCATTACTTTAATTTTTGTTTTTTACTACTGGCGGTGCCTTAAAGTTAAGCTGGTAAACTATGAGCTTTTAAAACAAGCAGATGTTTCCTTATTATGGAGAAAGACTGTAGCCATGTTTTATGTTAACAATAAATTTTAACTTTTAATACCTTTCACCAAAAAAGTTGGGGATCTGGTGGGGCTGGGGGATGCGAGGGGGTTGTAGACTGAAGTGGGGAGGAAAGGCGTGAATTATTTACTATCTGAAATCCATTTAAGAGAACTGAAATCCTTTTCAGACTTCCTACTAGGATAGTCACTAATGCATGAATAAGAGCACAAACAGGCCAAAATCATCCTTGTCATAACTCTATTGACTTTTCCAAAGTTCTGATAGAGGGAGTATTACCTATGCAAATAGTGCTAAAAGCTTAACATATTCTGTTTGTTTTCAAACTTTACACAGAATACAATAAATTGCTGGATATATGAAAACATTATTTTTGCCTATGACAATTTCATTTTCTTCACAATTACTTATCTCTCACCCCCTGATGACAAAAATTTTCCAGGCACAAAAAAATCCCTGGAAATACACTTTTTCATCTTCATTAAAAGAGATTTTACTCCCTATAGAGATGAGAAGTTGTCTGAACAAACTAAGATAAAATAAAGGAAATTTGAAAACAAAAACTACATCTTTAAAGAAGTATTTTTACTTTTTAACACTGGGACAAAAATGACATTCCTCAAGTTCTCTTTTCTTTCAACTTCTTCCAGGCATAAGACAGAAGAAAAGCTGAGAAAAATGTGGGAAAATGAAGAAAAGGTAAAAAAGAAATGAATTATTTTAGAATGGCATATTAAAAGGGTTGTTTTAGTTAAAAAGGAATAATGAATCTGAATTTTTCAGTGAGAAAACTTAATTGAAGGTATTTTGTCAAACACAAAAGCAGGCAATATGCAAAAAGCCTTATTCTATTTTGTTAGGTTGCCACTATGCTCTGAGAATTTCCTGGTTATATTTCTTTTTAAAAGGCTTGGACATAAACCCAGATTATATCAGCAGTGTTGGTTACTTCACAAATCCCACCTCTAGTCCTCTCAGATTTAAGTCATCACATAAAAAAGCCCTATTATTGATACTCTCAATACCTGGACTGCCAAATAAATTGCAAAATGACAATTGTGCTCAACATTGAGTTGACAAACGAGATGCATGATAATTTAGCTCAGTGTATCTGCTGTTACTTGCATCTAACTATGCCTTTTATACCACCTTATGATCTGATCACTAACTTCATACCCAAATTAACTTTGTTTCAACGCAAATGCTTCACATACAAGAGCAATAAATCTCCACAAATTCTGTTCATCAAAGAAAAAGCTGTACCCATAGGTAAGGGGCATTCAAAAGTCTACAAAGGACCTTAGGATAAAGGTGAAGTACCGTCGGGTAGGCCCAAGAAACGATTGGTATGGAAGGCTGGTAACGCAGCAAAAGCAGCATCACAATGAATCAATTTTCTTATTTCATATTGACCCTAAAATAACTCCTGAGCTGCTGAACTCTATGCCAAGCAAGTGCCAGAAAAGGAAAGGATTTCAGGTATCTCGGGA
>VZTM01019016.1:31860-45302 GCA_013400555.1 Jacana jacana
TAAAAGTGGCTCATACCCTTGCAAAATTACCTAAATAACTTCTAGTTTTCCATTTGTTTGGTACATTAGCAATGGTTGGTTATTAAGGTCAATATGTAAAGACAAAACATCCCATGATTCAAAACCAGGATTTAGGTAGTTAAACACTTTCATTATTTTCCATAAATGTAATTTTATTTTCATCAATTTCTTCCCCATGCCCCTCCTTCTCCCCCCGCCTAAGCCTGTGTTACCTATTTAATGCAGAGTGGCTGATCTGTGATACACTATTTATCTGCACTGCCAAGACACATGAGAACTCACCCGTGAGCAGGGATGAGCTTGTACTCAAACAGATNTGTAGTCACGGCGTCGCTATTGAACCACTTGGGACACTACACACATATCCTTCAGCACTCGTTGATAAAATAAGGACAAAATTCACTTCCCCCCAATACAACACCATAAAGCAAGCTCCTTTCATGTAAATAATACAAAGATACATAATCTTCACTTTTCCTTAAGGTTTTATGTTTGCTAGGGAAAATACAGCAGAATAAGAACTGAACTTACAGTTAAAAGTAATAATAACTAATGCAACTACTTCTTATGACAGAGTAATCAATTTTGTTCATTTTCTTCATATTGTACATACTCCATGTCTTCTAGTCTTTAATATGGGACTAAGACACGTACCTGTGACATGCATGTATGTCTATTAAGAAAATATAGCCATAAGTTGTCTACTTTGTGCACATTATTTTNACAAGAGACTGAGGTCTTTAATTTAGTGCATTCCATGGCACAGTGACAAACAGTAAAAACAGCCTAAAAACCAGACAACTTTCAATCTCCTCAAGACTGCAAATTTCATCCCATTTTTTAGACCAGATTCATTTTCAAAATTCAGCTTCGAGGTAGATGAGGAAGCCTTTGGAACGCATAATACTTTCACAGAACAACAACTACTATTCATTAAAACTCTTCTGCATTTTGATAAAGACAACATAAAATCTTCATCTGTTCAGAATTCTTCCAAAATTTCACCTGCATTTACCAATAGATGCTGACCTGTCTCAAAGCAGGATCTTGATTTTGAGTCAAATAACTACAAAAAACATTGATGATGAGACTATGTAAATAAAAGTCACTGGAAGTGGGTTCCTGCCTCTGTCAACGAGACAGGCCACTGCAGCGTGATGAAATTTTCTGTCATCTGTTGTTCTTAGACATAAATCCAGATGGGAGTATTTCCAAGTCAAAGACAGAAAGTAGGAAAAGGAGGAGATAGGAGGGAACAGATGATAATTGGAACCCTTCTATTCATACTTTCAGTAGGGCACAAAATCAATCTGAAATCTGGATAGTTTGAGGACACGCTTCTATTTCAATGTAAAAAACACTGCTGAATCTTTGTGATTACTTTACATGTCAGACTACACAAGCAGATGAAGAAGCTTATGCATCAACACATTTTTCATTTATTATATGAGGCGTTGTTTTTATAACATTATTTTGACTAGTTAGTACTGACAGCAGCAGAGAGCAGTAAGGAGATTAAAGACACCCGTTTGCACCACTTGTCATGACAAGGTCAGAAATAGTACAGGTGGGTGATACATATAAATCAGGCTCCAACCAAATTCATGCAATTTACAATTTTTTCCAATTTCCAATATGCAACTCAATTTCATTTGTTACAATTTCTGCACAGCATCAAGAAAATAAAGAATACTGATTATAAAGACTACATGAAATGCAGAGGAACACTGTTAATCTCCTACAGAAGTCAGAGAAGTTTCTGTTGCACTATGTAAACTCTCCAGCATCCATTAAATCTGCAAAAACAGAAAACGCTTTTCCATTTGTTGTCAATCAATTCACCTTCAGTCGCTGCATTAAAGCTGGAAATAAGTCTTAATCCTAGATGAATGAGTTCTCAGTGTTCAAAAGAAGATTGCAACATTTCACCTGACTTCTACTGAATCAAAACTTCAGTTTAAATTTTAGGACTTTTTTGCTTAAAATTGGTAAGACGGTTTCTTGGTCTCTTCTGTGTAAGGTAACAAAGCTGAATTTGCTAGCATTCCCGCAGCACACCATTAACAGGAGCCTAACTACAGCTCTGCGGATCAACGTGGAATTTCTGTTGCTAAAGAACTGAATACACTGCACTCCCTGCAGGCTGCAGTATAGATGCTGTCTGTGTCAGGTGAACTGCCACTCCCATCAACTGCCAGGAATTACAGTAACAAGTATTAGTATCATAGTTAGCTTAAAACAAAAAGTAATAGCATAAAAACAGTAACAATAAGGCAAAGCCTTATTCTATAAATATCTGAAATTGAGGTTATGGCTTTTTACCTTAGTGACACCAGAAGGTATATAAAGCGTCTACAGTGTTAGCTGGCAATTATTGCTAATTGTGAGTATTTCTGATTTAGAAATGTTTTTTTAAGCAAGAAACACAACTGGATAATCTGAAGTAAGAGTGCAGATATTGGTGCTGCTGATTATCTTTCACAAGGAAACAAACTTTATATGGGTACTTGGAAAGTCACACACCAAAATACACTATTTTAAAAGCAGTATCTTCTTTCTTTCTTGAATGTTCCCTCTTTCCAAAGGACAGGAAAAGGAGACTTACATGGTCCCAAAGTCTGTCCTTGTCATCAAGACTTCCCTATTCTCAGCTCTTTAGGTTTTGTCTAACCACTTCTGATGTGAAAGAATACGACTACTGTAATCGTTCAAAGAGTTTCCTCCCACAAATGAACAGATGCAAATCAGTTCTGACAGCTTAGAGTTAGTCTTCGTAACAGATTCTTAAATGAAGGATCCTTTTATGCTAATGAATTTGAAATGCAGAGTTATCAACTGAAGGGACTATTACTCTGACATTATGATGTCCAGGTGGTGTCTTGGCCATGGCAGCAGGTGACACACAGAGCAGCATTACCTGCACACTGATTTACCTGGAGAGACTTAGAGAAATAGCCTCACCATATGGCTTTTGGACTGACAGTAAGTTGCCCGTTACAAAAGTATTTTGGTGAAGTTATAGCTAGACAGAGGACGAGAGAGCAAACCAGCAAAAGCTAATGGTGTTCATTACTGGATTATTGTACTTGTCGCTTGGCCTGAAAAGTTCCCTGGTGCTTTCAGCCATGCTGTGTAATTTCCCCGGGGAGAGAGGGGGATTGGTCAATGAGTCTGACATTTCTTTTGTCCACTTTTACTCATTTCAGGAAAAAGATGAAAAGACATTCTATTTCCCTGAGGAAAAAGTAGCAGAATCTATTTCCCTTACTGGCATTTTTCAAATCTGCCTGTCTCCTGCTGTCTCACAGGTAGAATTACCAGCTGAAGTTTTTCAAAAAACAGTTATTAATTTTTTATGATGGCCAAGCTGAAGTATAAAAATAGCTAATGATAATAAAGTGTCTGTTCTCCCACAAACAAAAAACTTGACAATTAAATTTCTGATCAAATTGACTAATTAATTTGACCCAAAATAAATAGTTTGAAGAGATAAGGGTTGGAATTCATCAGCTCACTCAGGCTAAAGGCTAAGTACCATCTTCTTCAACATATTTTTACCCACCAATTTTTTTCCCATTCTTTAGGACTATTTCCTCTCAGTATCTTCCTTTCCAGTTCCCATCTGGAAGTCAGCAAACCTTTATTCCCGCTTTCTGAGATTCAAGTATTTATTACCTTTGGCCTTCCTTCAGACACACTGGTTTTAGTCTTTTATTTTGGATTTTATTTTCTTTTTGGCTGTACCAACTACTCACCTCATCCGTTCTGCTGACAGCTGTTTGCCCCTGCCCTCCCTGGCTTCCAGCTCATCAGCTGCCTTTGACCTGTGTTACTCCAATCAGCAAACGCTCCCACCCTTCCATTTGGAGTCTGTTCTCAGGGAAGTCTCTCACTCCACCTGCCTTACTTTCTGCTCAATCTTCGCTTCCTGTTGGGTCATTCTTCCTATTTCTCTTTTTACAACAAAAATGGACACATAATTTTATGAACTCAATCTCAGTATGTGAACATGAAGAAACAGGTACAGCTGAGAGCACCAGTTCACAGCTCACAGTCCCAAGATCTCCTGGCTCAGAAGAAGGAATAATTAAAGACTGAATACTTCCCAGCATGACTTTAATATATAGAAACACACAGAGAAAGCACTCTTCATCTTTTTCCCACAAAAACATTAGTTTTCAGCACTGAGAAATCTATCTGGATAGATAGCCATCAGAAGACTGCTGCAGAAGAACCTCAACAAAATCCTACGTGTGTGATTTATGATTTATCATCTTCTGATCTGAAAAATGTTACATCATGCTGGACTGATTTTTACAACACAGTAAGAATAACACTTCTGTTTTGCTAGCTCGCTTTGATGACCTATTGATTTACTCAACTGGTTTCCTGAAACATCTGGAGCACGCAGATATGACACCAAACTATCTCATGGAGACAGGATTAAAGCTGGAAGTTTCAAATTGACCCTTCATTCAGCAAGATCTGAAAATAATGTGTATGTTTCCTTTGACAAAGGTATCGGTGCAGCCCAGCAAAGAGTTGCTATGCTGAATGTCAACAGGATTTGGGAGTACTTACACGATGTTATCAATTACCACCTGTGCTGGATTAAAATAAAGGCAGAGTCTGAGTGGGATCTTCAACAACTACTCACGTCACAGAACAAAAGAAAATTAGTGGTAACGCGCATGAGACCTTTATGCTCAGAGTATGCCTGATTAATACAGAAAGCAAATATTCAAACTCACCAATGTTACCAAGTGGGTCAATGGAAGCTGCTGGCATCCTTTCCACAGGAGTGCTCTTCAGAACGGAGCAGCTACCGTGCACACACTTCATCACCAGCGTACCTTCAACAGCAAGTCAGGGCAAAGCTCATTAGTGCGTGTTTCCTAGACATAACTGGGACTTGCTGAAGCAATATAACACAGTACATTCTAACGCAGGTCCCAGTTGTGTTTTGTGCCACATCTGGCATTCCCAGTAATCAGACTACGCCACCACAGGGAAGAAGAGAAGCCCATATGCATACAGCCTTACAGGAAGAAACGTGAGCTGTTTCCTCCAACAGGACTGTGTGTCACAAATAGGTAACTTCCTCTCCAATTCTGTTTGAAAAGAAAATTGAGAGCAGAGGCACTTTGATAACATCTCCACTGGGGCAATTTAACAGCTGTGCACAATGACAAACCTGAAGGAAACATTTTGACATTTGCTAATTGAAGACATTTGCCAATTCCTGTCAAAAATACCACCAAAACTCAGCATCTCCATTTTTACATTCCTGCTCCTACTGAAAACAAATAGCAAGGTTCTCCATAAAACAGACACTCTGATTTTTGCCCAATTCAGCAAATTGTATGATATTTGGACCTAAGTATTAAACTCTGAGTAGACAATACAACCAAATGTATTATTACAGCAAGCAGCTTGTTATAATTGCTCATAAGAACAATTCTGGTAAGAGAAGGGCCTCCAGCACTATACATCAGTATGTCAGAGAATCACTCCCAGAATCACACTTGTAATCAGTTGTGATTGCTAGTCTTCCTGCTAAACACACCCTGGTGCTTAGTCTTTCAAGTGCTATCATTTGCTCAAGGCAAAACTGAATATAAACTGAGAAAGTGCTGTATTATCCACACCAGCCTAACAATTCACTGTCAAGTCTCTAATAGAGACAAATGTAAGGAATATTTGGAGGGCAAATATTTCCACCTCCACCTGACCTTCCCTCGAGCCTTTATCAGTATAGTTATACGTATTAAAAGATCTTGAGAAAGAAATACATCGTGGAACGAAAAAGTTTAGAAGTTTTAGAATTAAAAATACGGACATTCTTAAAATTTCACAAACAGATGCAAAGTGTCACAGCAACAAAGAATTTACAGGGCCAGTTAAAGAGAATTTTCTTCAAGGATTTCACTAGAAAGACAATACAATAAGGGCAGTCCTGCCTGAACATACTGAATTTTTATTTTGAACCCAGTTGTTCTGGGGCTGACATTCTATTCTATCTTGATGCCTGTCACTCTTCCCCACGCTTTTGGTCTCCCTGCTCTCCCATGGAAAAGGCCAAGTGGAGTTCCAACATTTTTTTTCTAACCATGGAACCTGTAAATTCACCTACAGATACACTCCTCATTCAGAGATTGTTAAGCCACACGAAGATGACTTTTTATATGTTTTCTTTCATTTCAAACTTAATTTGATGACTTGCTTTTACTTTGAATTGTAACATTCTTGAAAGTTGTTAGCTCAAAGAACATTAATATCCCCCTGCTCTTCATTCCTGGTTTCTTGTTGACACCACCACTATTTGTCAACTATTAAACCACTGCGACTTGTGTGGGGAATGTGCATTCCAAATTTCGTGCAGATGATAAATGAAGCAGATTTATCCAGAAGCAGCAGATAATTTGCTGCTACTGACAGTCAGTCACAATGTGAAAGCAGATCAGTCTTGTCACAGTCTTTAAATATTATCCATCCCTTATTGCAGCTAGTGTTTGCATTGACATGTGCTCTAGCTTGGTTTGCCAAGTCATGCATTAAGAACGGCTCCTAGACGTTGAATTCTATTTCACTACCAACACTTCAAATATTGTTACTTGAACAGAAACCTCCTTTCTGTATCTTCTGAGAAGGTAAATATAAATAGAAGGAAGAAAATAAACTCTTATGATATTCACATAAAGAAAGAACACCTTGTGGTTTGACTTTCTTTTCAGATTAAACTGATTCTTAAGACATGCAGTGCTGATACGAGGTTGGATTCAAAAGAATAAAAAACTGTGTACAGAATGTGGTAAACCCACATACTTTGTATTTGTTTTAAAGTCCTATATTTCCCCTGCCCTTGACTGTATGCACTACTAAATCTTTAGACCTTCCTAATAACCGGAGAACCTTCAACTGGTGAATTAAGCTGATTTTATAATTGCTTTGTACTGCCATAGGGTGGTCAGGATTTCAGAAACCTCTCACTGACAAAAGCACTTTTTTTGTATCTGAAAGAAAAATTCAGCTTCCAGAACTGAAGAATATCATCTTGCATCACATCCTTTGGCATAACGCCAGTTTAAGAATCAATGTGTTCAAAAAAAGACAAAATGTAATGCTTTATAGAAGTTAACAGAGAGCACTTGAGTATTCAATAAAGTAATTGCTAAGGATGGCTGTGACACACCTCATTAAAATACTTATTACATAATGCAGAAGACTAATGTATCTTCAGAGAAAAGCTGTGAACTGTAGTTAAGGCACCGATGCTCAAACGAGTCTGGTAATACCAAAACCTTACTCCTGTCTGAATTTTTTTCTAATTCTGCCCTTACACAACAGGCTGCTCAGTCATCCAAAGCAGCGAAACTCACATTCCCAGAGCTGCTAAATTATTACTGCAAAGCTTCTGGCTGGTCATCGTGGGTTTTATATATATACACAGAACAATAAGCTGGACCATGTACCGGTTTTGCAAAGCTCAAACCGACAAGGCCAGCTCCAGTAGGAAATCCAATACCAACAAGGTGAAGCAACTCTTCAGAAACTGGGAAAAAAAAATTCATCCAGTAACTGAAATAAATTCACAGGTGTGACTTAGAAGTGGAGTGATAATCTGGAAAGGCCTAAGTGATCCCTGCTCATTATGCCTGGACACAGACAGTGCACACGTTATAGTCCACTGAGAAGAGGCAGCCCCAGTGTGGACAACAGGAAGCTTTATTCTGTTTGTCTCAATGGTTGGATGTAAGTACACGCTGCTGGCGGCAGCAGTTAGGACACTGTAGCTGATATATTTAATTTCAAGCTATGTATGTCTTGTATTTCAAGAGGTGAAGCACACCTTGAAGAAAAAACCCCTAAGATGAGGGCATGAAATTTGCTTCCCTTCTAAGTCAGTTTAAACTGCTGTTAAGCCTGTAGGTTTGAAAGCAGTGCCTCAGCCTACAAACTTCAAACCTTGTAAAACATCTCTGCTGCAGAGAAATGGCCACAGTGATCTCTCCTTTTCTTTAACAGAAACAGTTGCTCGCAGCTCTAGAACCTGTGGGGGAAGCTTCAGCCTCTAGCATTTTTTAGCTACTGGGTTTTTTAGTCAGGATTACATTATGGAATCTTGAAGTAATTCTTAAACAAACAAGGAGAAACCCCTACTATCAGTTGGGAGTTTTCTGAATAAAATCATCAAGTCTGATCCTTGGTTAAGGCTACGAGTAATTTTAATTCTTGTATTCTGATCCTGCAAAGGAGTCTATCCACCACACTCTCCTTTTTCTATCACGGAATCACCAAAAGGAGAGTTGATCTGCGCCTGTTCAGCACAAGGAAAACTGGTAAATAACTCCAGAACAAGGACAGGTTACCTCATCACTAGTTCCCCTCAATGTATATTTCTCTACATAAACCACCAGCATCTTTCCCTCTAATTTCACTGTGCTACAATATGTCCTTCCATTCATATGGGATGAATGATTACTTTATCATCTTTTAAATCACAGAGCTCCATAGCAAGGACCTTATAGCAACACTATTACAAACAGGTCAGGCAGTAATTGCTTCCCTGTGATTAATTTAATATAAATTGAGTCATTTGACTTTCATTCAGAAACTATAATCACAGGGAAAAGTCAATATTTTCTTTACTCCCTCATCATCATTATCCCCACCTATCAGACCCTGAATCTTAAACATGTCTCAAACTAACCTCCCCGTTTATTTGTATTAATAGATTCAAAAGTGGGTGCTCAAACCCATGACATAATAAGAACTGCACTGGAAAAATAACTAGAAAACACTTGACTGTTTGGGAACAATCTTACAATTGCATACATCTGGTGAATTGGTAGGAGATAAAAAGGCCTCTTTAAAGTTCTTAACTTTGATCTTAAAAAAATGTATCAAAAGTACCACACTTAACCAAAGATCTCAGAATCAGCAAAAGAATAATAATAAAAAAAGCTCTGTGCAAAGGTAGCTTAAAACTCTATTATGCTTAATGCCCAACCCAGTACGATCAGCAGCAGAGACCCCGTGCCCTGCAGTGTTGTATGTTGGCCCCTCGCAGCCACAGGGATGATGGTTTTAATAAAGGGTTTTTTCCTGGCACCTCCAATTCGACAAACGTATCTTCTCCCAAACAGCAAACATCAACTGCACCTGCACTTCTGTTAAGTTTTGAGATCAGGACACTGAAAACCGAAACCAAATGATGTGACTGTGACCCAGCAACACATCTGGATCACAATCACAGACACCTCCTGGATTGGCTGTCAATATTCGGCAGTGAGCTGTATTCTGCTTCCAACAGAATGTACCTAACCCCTGCCTACAGCGGCAGTTCTACAGCCCCAATCACAGATAGGGCACTTGGTCCCACAGTTTTATTCCAGGACAGAAAATCCTCCTGAAATCAATGGAGTGATGCCTCATTTAAAAGACCAAATAAATACATCTGTCAGAGTCAGGAATGTGACTGGAACTGTCAACTGAAGTAGTGGTGAGAGAGAAACAAGTATTGTTTCTTCTCCTACAATGAGGTTCAGAATGATAACAAATCCTTTCCCCCTTTCCAAGAGATGATGAGGAGTGGATGCAGGTTGTGTTTTACACATAGTGAGCTGTTACATTACAGAGATGTTTCAATTATTCAATTGAAAAAGATAAGTTGTCAGATTTTTGCTATTTACACACAAATGGATATTTTATCTATTGAAGAAAAGTACCGGAAATCATCTCTGAAATGCCTATAACTGAACTCCATTTCAGAATCCAACAACCTAATTTAGATTTTCTTTTTACTACTAGCTTTTCAGCCAAAGCCTCTCATACTTCACTACTTTTCTACTCAGGCACATCTCTTTTGGTTCAGAATGCACAAAACCAAACAGCTTTGCTGAAGCCAGCCGGGCCTTGATCTAAGAACAAGTTCTAGGATGCATTCTTACCTACTAACACCTTTAGTTTCAAGAGCGCGGTTTCAAAACTAGTTTCTGTTTTCTGAATGTAAATGCCTGTGATCTCGTACAGAAAGCAGCAGTGCATTATTACAGTCACTGTTTAGTATGTTACAATTGCTACCCTGCTCCGGGACAAGGAAGTCATGTACTCAAACAACTCAGATAACAGTAAGCATGTGCTCGGTTTCTGCCCCAAACTATAGAAAGAGCAGAGAGAAATGACTGTGCCTCCTTTAAACGCCTCATCGATCCTAAAGAAACGCTCAGTGTGCCACAGAGGCTGGTTTGCTTCCTGTAAGCCTCGCTCTTTCCCGACTTCACTGAGATACTGGAATTAATGTCCTTACCTACTAAGAAAACATTAATTAAAAAATGCAGTAAACTATGTAATCTACCTACCTACCAGGATAAAGACAAAAACTGAAGTCCGTGTCCTTTAACTTTTGACACTATTCTAACCTTACTCTTCAGCAATTACACAGAAAAACCCCAACTACCACCAGGGTTAAAACCACTCTGGTTCAAACTCTGAAACCATTGCTATTTTAACACAGAGTTGGTGTGTGATGGTCTCTCTGCCACTACAGAGGACCGCGATTAGTGCAGGTTTTGTTATTACTTACCTTGTATTGGAATGAAACAAACTGAAATAGAGGTCCAGCATGGCACAGTGCCAAACCAGAAACTTGTACTACGCCTTTATTAATAAAACAGTCCGCTCTTGCACATGCCAGTAAAATGAGAAAAAAATTAATTATGACAAATGCCCACATGCCATTTTATTTCCAAAGGTAAATCGGTGAGAAAACTCCTTTAGAGCTTATCAGAGGGAAACTTCGTAACAAGTGGATGGGATGTCAAATCCCCACATTAGCTAACCTTTTCTGTCACTCCACAAATGTTGTTTACTGTTGGATGTGGTGCCACATCCAAGAATACAACCGGACTGACTGAGAGCTCCAGACTGAAATGTTTCTGTTCATATTTCACAACAGACCTCAGCCCCAAACGGTAAATCTCATACATTGATGCAAAAAGCAAAAAATCCCAAAGACTCAGTGACAGTACTAGAATATAAAGTCCTGGGGAAGAACAATTCCAGATTTGCTTTTTTATTTCATAAGCCAAGAAGAACCACTGCAATGGCTGCCTTTTTTTTCACTGACTGTATTTCCCAAAGCGAGAGCTATCACTGCAGAAAATACCTTCAATCTCTGTTGGGCAACTGGCATTTTAAGACAGATCCAAAAATCCATCCCTAGATAGTGTTTAAGCTTGAAGCAGCAACCCTGTCGGTGGTCACTACCATGGATTTCACATGACTGGTTTTTATTCATATCTGATCCTGTTGTGGGAGACTGTAGTTTATTTAAACAGCAGCTTCCAAGGAGGGAGGTATCATGATCATACAATAGAAAAATCAATTCTTCCACCCTTAGCTAGTACGAATTGGCACAGTCTCACTGACACAAAACAACATAAACAAACGAAAAGCGGCATCTTTTTGAAAACGTAAGAATCTGCTTTTCTTGTGCAAGCAAACATTCCTGTCAGGGAAGAGGAAGCAGATCCACACCCTTAACAGAAAAGTTCAGATGAAAGGAAGAAGACGACGCATGAATGCAGTGGTGCCCCCGCATTTACAGCCAGTGCACTGTGTGCTCTGACGTGTACACATTCATCCATACCTACTCAAACTGCACCCCCGCTCACACAGCACACACTTGGGCTCTTATCTGCCATTAAGCGAATACTCTTTGCCACTCCAAACCAAATTGCTTTCTGATAGCTCAGTTATCTCTAAAACACTACATCAGCTCTCCTGGACACACAGCACTAGCACATTTGGTGCATGCAGGAACTGCTGAAGGCCTTACTACACTAGCGTCTATCGCTTGTACATTACATTTGCTGTCCTGGGATCAGGAACACAATCTCCATTTTGGGGACAGCCCAACAGCAACCTGGTCCAGCTGGGCTTGGCTCTATTAGACAGAAGTAAGTGAGCTTCAGTTCAGTAATGTACGAGTTGGGTATAATCTACACTATAGTTCTAGGATTAGAAAATCTCAGGTACAGATATATTTAAGATAACAGAGTGAAGATTATACTAGTAGTAATTCAATGGTTTTCAAATTCAGTCATTCACTGCACACTTTTCCAAAACCATTCTCTCACCTCACCATGTCATGTGCTGCCCCTTGTCTCCCAGATCCCACACAATTCCCCTTTCATTGTTCTAGCTATCACTTTTCCCTGACTTCTTGACAGACTACAACTCCGAAATGCACACTGTGTTAAATTTATTATGTCTGTTTTAAATATGGCATAACCCAGACTGAAGATAATTAATACATTTTTGTTCCAAATCTTATTTACATTTAGATGCTAAATAAAATATTTGTACCCTAGAAAATGAGCCATTCAACCTTGGAGATGGACCTTGCTGACCCCCAACGCTATTGTGCCTGGGAACAGCAACAGTGAGAGACAAAAGGAATGACAAGATGCCACAGTAAGTTTCAGCTACCAGTGACATCAACAACAACAACAACAAAATCAGTCCTAAAAGACTTGATTGTTATGAATGTATACTAAAAGATACAGCAAGGATATTAATTATTCGGACATTTTCAGGGAAAACAACTTGAAATTCTTCTTATAAGCTGCATATCATACATATTAACAAAGAGGTATTTGGAACTAATCTGAATATTTTGCTTTTTTGCTTTAAGAATCTTTTTCACACTTAAAGTTTGTAATAAGAAAGACACTAACAAGCTCTTTTTTGTTTAATCATTCAGAACAGAAAGATGCATTAGCAGCAGAACATACTCAGTGGTTTTTGTGGTTAAGAACATCCATTTTAATAACTTTTTTCTCTGAATTTTTAATGCACATACTGTTACAAAACATACTTGATGTTATTGAATTTGGTTACGCAAAATCTTCTGGGAGAAAAACAGTAAGATGGAGAGGAATACATCTACAGACGTACCCCACTGCATTGCTGCTTCTCTGGGCAGAATACCAACCTGCAACCCACTCCCAGGATAACCTTTGTGAAAGGATCTATCTGGCAGAGCTCCCTCTATACATACACACACGTTCACAGCCACACAGAAGTTTGTACCCCAAAATCCAACTTCAGTTCTTGTTGCAACAGAAATGTTACTTGAACAAATACACTGGTAAGACCCCAGCACCAGTGTCCTCTGCCTGAGGCAACACGACATTTTTTGTCTATCTTCTACTCTCAAACACAAAGAAATAGAAGATCTGAAGTACAGACGACATGGCTTTTGGCCTGTTTCTGGAAAAGTAGGTTCCCAAATACTCCCCCCACCCTGCAAAATCCTCAAAATCCACAGCAAGCAACAGATTTTAAAAACAGATAGTGACACAGTAACTTCTGCTCTCCTTTCAGAAATCCAGCAAAGAAAGGTAAAATACAGGCTT
>VZTM01019016.1:45307-64010 GCA_013400555.1 Jacana jacana
CAGCAAAGAAAGTTAAAATACAGGCTTGTGATCAGAAATTATGGAAAAGTACACTGTAACATCTTCTCAGACACAAGCAACACACTGGGCACTGAGAAGATCCATGAGCCTGATTACAAAACTGCAAGACACCTGCCTGTCCCACAGCCTGGTCAGGCCATTAGATTAGACATCTGTATAGCTCCCTTGCCAAAATGTACAATTGTAAATCAAGCACTAATTAAACTTCAATGAGATTAGAAAGGTATTTAGCCCTTCGCAAGCAAAAATTTAGTAGTATTCAATACGGCAATGAGAATCTGGACTCAGGTTTTTCTAGGTGGCCGTTTCATATTACCTATCTGACGCCTCCAGATCTTGCCTCAAGCACAGCTGTTTTAGAGAGAACCATCTGAGCTGTAATTAGATGAACACATCAGAATTTAAAGTCTGCATATTTTACACTTTATTTGCCAGTTTGCAAAGGTTTATTACCTAAGAATTTTCCCAGCTATGTAGCACACAGATGGCTCATTTTGCTGACTTATATTGTTATGCTGGTTGCTAAGGTTCCTCAAAGGGCTTAAAAAAAGAACAACCAAAAAAAACCCACAGGTGAGACACGTGGGCTGGGCTAATAGCTTCATTATGTGGATACCTCCTGTTTGATACACAGTTTTACAGACACACACACACCCTCATCATGACTTCACTTCCTAGTGTAACTTTTATGTAAAAAAAACCAAAACCAAAGAATCCCTGAACAATAAAAAACTCATACAAAGCCCTAAAGGTCTTGGTCTGGAAATCAATGTACTGATAAAAGCTCCCACAACTGTCCTGAGTTCCCCGGTTCCTTTGAAGACAGTTCCAGGCAAACAGAAATTCAGTTCTAATCTCTACAACATTTCTGTGTTAAAATGTAAAATCACAACTTCTTAAATCAAACTTCAGAGTTTAATCTTGATGCTTGCCCTGTAAGTCTGCCCTGAACAGCCATGACTTACCTACCAAGCTAACACTGCATGCTGAAGAGTCATGGTCAAGCGTCACAAGTTTTTGCTGTCCATTCCTAAAACTATGTGAACTACAGGTATCTCTAACCAGCCCTACTCTGAAAAGGTCACTGTGAGAAACATCATTGTTACACACAAGTGCTGCAGAGAAAAAAAAAAGGAAGGAGAAAGGGAGGCACGGGTAGATTCATATACAGAGAGATCAATATATTTTCATAGATTCATATCAGTGGATCCAGGAACTCCATATTCTCCAAGTCAGCATAGGTAAACCGAAGCTTTAAATAGATGGTGCAGTTTCCTGATCCGCTCTTTCAGCTGCTACACTACCCCATGCCACTTCTCCAGAAGAAAATAGTGGAGAAACTGAGAACTGAAGGGGATGCCTGAATCATGACATCACGTGATGCAACTCACATGCCCAACTTACTCCAGACTTAGCCTAATGCTAGGCGAGTTGCATCTGCCACTGACCCAGACCATAATTCTGCTTAAACTGAAACATGAATGATAGAACAGTCTGGCAGCTGGTACCACTTTCTCAACTCAGACATAATTTGTGGCAGAACCGCAGACAGTAACGTACAAATGGCAACTGGCTTAAACTTATTTCATTTAGAAAAGCCTTCCAAAAGTCATTAAGAACCCTCAGCCCTAACCAGAAGAGGACAAAACTTGAGGTTAAAAATTTCTGCAATGTTCATCAAAAAAGGGGAAAATCCTCTTTACCATTTGCCTTACTTTCTAGAGTAGATGCTATACAGTTTCTACAAGATTGGACAGGACTGGCAGCGTTAAAAAAAACCACAAAACAACAGACCCAAACCACAAAAAAACACACACAAAAAAACCAAACTTTATTGGGAGATGTTTGCAATAAAATGCAGCAATGGTTTAATGGCAACTCTTCTAGGAGCTTTTCCTTTTGTCTTTTCAAACTTCAAGGTATAAAACTGGTGCTTCAGATGTTTCTGGTCACAATAAAACAAGAAGTGAGATACTCCATACCCAAGGATCTGTTTCCTCAGGCAGTGCTCTCCCTCAGTACTCAGTATTGTTTGAGCACTAAA
Source organism: Jacana jacana (assembly GCA_013400555.1). Taxonomy (NCBI): domain Eukaryota; kingdom Metazoa; phylum Chordata; class Aves; order Charadriiformes; family Jacanidae; genus Jacana; species Jacana jacana. Next base: position 47,373 of record VZTM01019016.1, read on the forward strand.
GCCCTGCCAAAGGTGCAATCACGTTATCAACCCTTAATCAACCAGTTTATTTTAAAATGTCCTTTATCCCTTCATTTTAAAAACCACAAATTTAAGATTTTTCTAATGTTTAAAAAACTGCTTTTTATATCACACTGTTTTACAGCAATTTTGTATTTTTACTGTACCATAGAGATCCACTAAACCTTACAGGTGACAGCAGCTGCACTGGAGCTCAGGCAGCAGCACGTGAAGCACTTTGTACACGTGCCTGGCTCTGAACTTGGGATTAATGTAGCTTTTGCATTTGCAGTTGCTATTCCCTTAATTCTAACACCAAATCGAAGGAATCAGACAGACAAGCGTTCACCAAGCGAGGATCATGATTTGACATTTCTGTAAGTACTTTACTGAGTTTTCCAGCCTTTAGTGGCTTTGTTACAGAATATGATGCTATATATGTATTGAGTGAGGATGCTGAAACTCAAAGTGCAGTTCATTTCAATCAATATTTCTTTTCTGAAGCCAGGGACTCTCATGTAGTACTCATCTGGCAGCCTTTGATGTGAACAGCATTAATAACTGTTGACATCTGGGTTGATTACTCTCCCTCTACGAGCACAGACCAGGCAGACACTGACTAATCCCTTCATTCTTTCTGTTTGAGTTGCTGCTGTTTCTGTCCCGCTTGCTACTGCTCAGTTTTATCTGTAACTTTCAGTGCACCAAAAATAGAGGATTAGAAAACCTGACACTAACAAAACGTGTGATGTTATTAAGCACCGGCACAATCTGTAAAAACCGTAACCAGAATTAATATCCGTGACACATATGTCTTCCTAACATCTATACATCCTAACAGCTATTAAACTAGCACCATCCTGCTCCCTGTCCAGTGTGGGGAAGCCACACGCTTTTGGGTGAGTGTGGCTTTCTCAATGGACCTGCACACATAATAACAAACTGGGAACCCTCCTGGATGCAGCATAAGGAAGGAAACTTACACAAAGAACACACTCTGACTCTTTTGAAGGTCCATATACCATGCAGATTGAACCAGATCAGATATGCCATCTGTCACTGGAACTGATCACAAGGAAAGGTTATGTTGATCCCCTCCAACGATTCACTAGATTCTTCCACTTGCAAAGCCAATTGCAGCTTTTAAGTGAAGACTACAGAACTTATTACACAGGGTGCCTTTTGTTTTCTTTAGGTTCTTAAACACATCAAACACTCTCCATCTAAACATTTCTAATTTATTTTTATTATTATTGAAAATGCTTGACATTAGGAAAAAGTTCTTCACAGAAAGAGTGGTCAGTCAGTGGAATCAGCTGCCCAGGGAGGGGGTGGAGTCCCCATCCCTGACTGTGTTTCAGAGTAGATTGGATGTGGTGTTGAGGGATCTGGTGTAGGGGAGAACTTGTAGAGTAGGGCTGATGGTTGGACTCGATGATCCCAAGGGTCTCTTCCAACCTATATGATTCTATGATTTACCTAAAAATGTATAAACAATTTAGTTGGGGATAAAAGTGTATATAAAAGCCTTTTTTCTTTTTTGCCCCCGCTTTACTAAGAGACATTTATGCCAGTATTAGCAAGCAGTGAGGACCAGTAAGAGCAGATCTGTATAATGGACCTTGATACACGCTGTCTGCATTCCTTTGTTTTATTTTGGTCTATCCCTAGTTAGGTCCCATTTGTCAGTGGTTTACTCACATTTATTGGATGTTGATCCCATCAGTTCCCTCTTGCAGCACAGCTAATTTTACCATTTTCAGTCCAAAAGGGAACCCAGTTTGTGTGCTCCAAGACTGCTTGCTCCATGGTGTGAACCAAAGTAACTGGAGCTGACAGAGTTCCTGATCAGAACCCGCTCACTGACACCACTGCATGAACTGACACCTTCCAGGAGGCAAGACAATGAAACCCTCCGGCCACACACGCATTGCCTGTTGCTTTATCTGGTCTTAGGCCAAGATCCATACTCGTATTTGGATTCAACACTGGTGTTATTACAGAGAAAATGTTAAAAATAGTGACATTACTATTAAAAAATTTACAGCATTTTTAAATAGTAATAAAAGATTCCACTGCAACGATACTTCCTGATTGTCACAACCCTCAAAAAAAAAATAAAATTAAAATTAAGAGAGAAACTTTAGAATGGTGTGAACTGGCATAATTGTGAAACCACAGGAAAAAATATTCATGCTTAAAATTATAAGCAAATATTGTAAAATTAAGTAGCACTCACAGCCACTGCTTGTTACACTAGCGCTGCAGGAAAAACCATATGGAATTATCTAGACATTCTAGTTCCTGCAGCATTTGAAAAATCCCCAAATATGCTCTGCTGCATCTGAGTGGGACACACTAAAAAAGAAACTAAATGGAACTACCCCTTTTCCAGACCTCTTCTGGAGTGACCACATTCTAACCAGCACATAAAGAGATCATCAGTTGGACAATACTTTCTTCTCCATTTTTCAGCACTTCCCAACATTTGGGAGTAGAAATAGTACAGAAGGGCGTCAGGCAGAGATAGCGGTCGGTTGGTCTAAATATCAAAGCGCATCCACGGTCAGGTTACAGTTACTCTGCCACATCCGAATTTCTGATGACCCTGTGACCTTCCCATCCCTTCCAGTCCCTACCATCTGTCTTATACGCATTCTTCCCATTCTCCAGTGATTTGTAGTTCAAAAGCTTCAAGGTTGAGCCAGAAATTGTATCTTTGTGTCTAACTGTCCTTCACGGAGCCAGAGTACCCTGTTGCAGTTAGTTCTAAAACTTCCTTACGTGCTGTGGGAGGAAGTATTCCTTTTATTTGTTTTGATCACACTCCTGAGAATTTCCTTTTGATGCCACCAGTTGCCATATTATAAGAGGCAGGGAACAATCGTTCCCTTTCACCTTCCCTATATTACTCATGATATCACTGACCTTCTTCATATCCGTCTATGCCATTTCTTTTCCAAAAGGAAGTTTTAACCTATTTAACCATATGGAACCCTTCTATTCCCTTGCACATTCTTGTTGCTAATTCAATTAAGTATTTTTCAAATGAGGGCAAGAAGCATACGTGGAATTCAAAAAGAAAGTGCAACGTGGATTTCTAACATCACAAAAACATTCTGTTTTGTTCTCTATTCTTTTCCTAATAGTTCCTAATGTTATATTTGGGTTCAAATACTCCTTACTGCTAACCAGACATATTAAAAAAAAAACAAACAATTTGTATTATAAGCTTCAACATCTCTTCTCGGAATGGTAATAGCTTGTCTAAAGCTTGTTACTGAGTTTCTAAATTTTTAATTGCTTTTCTTCATGAATTATTTCACATTCTTCAACTCTGAATTTCATTTATGTCAATTAGAAAGCAGTCAGTTAACTTACTGTCACCAATGCACGGATACATTAGTGGTGGACTTGGATACTGCCTTTGGGCTCAAATAGGTAACTATTTACCTGCTTGTATTGTATTCCACCCCGTGGAAATTATTCTGACACAGCTGAAAGAAAATTAGGGAGGTACCTGAAGTACAAAGCACACTTCTTGGAGTACAATAATCCTTTCCCAGTGCCTACTAGTCTCTGTGTGAACATGCTTCTCCTTGTATGCCATCAGAATCTCCCCTGTTGCACAGCGTGTCTGTTGCCTCACACCCTCTCGCTGTGCTCCTGGAAGAGTCTGGTTCTATTTCCTTTAAAACCATCAATACTTTTGGGCAGCACTATTGAGTAAGACACGGATCAACATTTTTACTGTATGTATAAAATCACATCCTTCAATGTGCCTTTTTCTCATGTGACCCAAAGGACCAAGAATTTAGTCAGCACACATACTCCACCTGGAGGTATTAAGACATTCTGTTAAAGCAATCTCAGTGTGTTTGGAGGAATTTGAAATACAGGCTGCTTAAGGGCCACTCATGTTCTCCATGAAAAAAAGTCCCAGTAACAAATATCGAGGTAACTGTTTGCAAAGCTGAGCCCATCATACTTCTCCAGTAGTCCCAGACCTATTTATCGCTAATTTCTTACACTTTGTGCAGAATATTCCATTTCTGTAATGAACACTGAGAAGAAAAGGATCTAGTCACTAATTCTAGTTCCCTGCCACAGATAACCACATCATCTAATTTTTTTCCTGAGCAGATCCAGATCTACTCTAAGACCACTTACCCTTTTTTCCCCTCCCCCTGCCCACGCTACTTCAAGTAGCTGCTCATTCTAGAATCTCTTTCTTTTGACAGGAAAATTCTTTTATTCAAGCCAAGATTCAGGCTTGAGTTAAGGGACATTGAAGATTAAGTACAGGCTCATGCATGGACCACTCTACACCCAAATCTAGCACACCTGAGAAGACTGTAAGAGTCCACACTGACTACATTGTGTACCACCATAGCTGTACCTTTTAACTGGTCTCAGGCCAGCTGGACATCCTTGGTGCATCTAAGTAAGATGCAGAGAAGGTGCATTAGGTCAGGCAACTCCTTTCTGTCTGCTCCTCCGGTAAGTTCCTTGTAACTGATCTTTTTAGATGGAAACACCTACTTGGAAAGCTCTACTATCTTTCAAAAATACTGAAGTCGTTCATAAAAACTCTCTTATGATACAGCTTTTTAATCAGCAAAAGAAATTTAATGCCAGAAACAACAGTAGTATTACCACATGTGATCAGTTTACTGGAACAGAAGAGAAACATCACCGTTCTCAGTTACATACTGAGCTGTCAGTTGGGGTTGTCACCTGTCTGGAGATGATCAAGACAATCAGATCAAGACAGATGATTTGATGAACTGACCACAGAAAGGGAAAAAGCAAACGTCCTACCCTGTATGAAATAAGTAAACGTAAGTTCTATCAGCAAATGGCCAACAATCTGAATAAAGACAGCAGGTAAATGCAGAAACATCTTGCTTCTGTTCTACTGAATCACTTGTCTTGGTAATAAGGTACAGGAGAACGTTGAGAAGGAGAGGATCTCTTCCACCAAGAAAAGACTTCATACCATTACTTGAACCCCCAATGCAAGATGTTCACAGAGGACCTGTAGTGACACTGCTTTCTTAAAGGTGGTGTGATTTACGTTGTTCTTAGCTCACAAGATGACTTTTCTATTTTTTAGTGCAAAACAAACAAAACCAGAGAATCCTTTACTACAAGTAAATGTCAAAAGGACTGTCACCATGTTTGTATAAAGCCATGATTTGTTGTGGCTATTGCACAGCTGTTATGGAGATGAGTTCTGTTTTACTTTTCTGTTTATCTTTACCAAGAACTAGAGGATATGCAGTTCTGCAGAAACAGCCCTGAGAGAGATGCTTGCAAGAGAAAAATGTATCAGAAATATGGAATCATCCTTCCTTCATGATGTCATAAAGAAGACTGCAGATGCATATTCTCTGCCTATTCCCCGAAATCCCACTGGAAGGTTATGTGACTTTATTGCTTTGCACAAAAATTCAATTTATACAAGCTTGATAGAATTTTCCATGATCATTTAACTCTAATTTAAATTCAGAGCAAATTTTTCAAGCTGTTTAAGAATGCTGTAAAACTCTACCTCTCTTTCATTTTTTCTGACAAAATTGAAGGAACTACAGGTAGGAATTGGAGCTACCCAAGGCCCTGAGATGTTACCTTTGGTGATTTTGTCCACTGGGAGCAAATGCCATCAGCAAAGAGCACTGTTCAGAATATATTTTCCAAATTCTCAATGAATACAGTATATCCCATTGCTTCTGTGGCAGATGTACTTCCAGTTAAGAATGCAAAGCTCTAAAAACTTATTTATTAACAAAACCTAATTCCCACTGGGTTAGTCCTGTGCCTTCCAACAAGGAACTAACAAGCCAAAGCTCACAAAGTTATACCAGTATTAACCAACTCTAATGAAATCATGGGAGTGTGTAAAAATTTATTCTAATAGGTGCATACACCTCTCCTGTGAAGACAGGCTGAGGGCGCTGGGGTTGTTCAGCCTGGAGAAGAGAAGGCTCCAGGGAGATCTTTTTATAATGGCCTTCCAGTACCTGAAGGGGCTACAGGACAGATGGGGTGGGAGTCTTTGTCAGGAAGTGGAGTGACAGGACAAGGGGAAGAGGGAAGAGGGGAGATTTAGATTAGATACCAGAAAGAAATCGTTTGCTGTGAGGGTCGTGAGACACTGGAACAGGTTGCCCAGAGAGGTTGTGGCTGCCTCATCCCTGGAAGTGTTTAAGGCCAGGCTGGATGGGGCTTTGAGCCACCTGCTCTGGTGGGAGGGGGGTTTGAACTTGGTGATCTTTAAGGTCCCTTCCAACTGTAACCATTCTATAATTCTATGATTATTTTTCTTTCTGTTTTCCTTCCTTGGACTCCTTCCTTTGCAGCCTTTTCTCTTTAAAAAAAAAAAAAAAAGAAAAAAATGGAAAAAGAAAAAAGCTCTACTTGTTACGTTTCAAATCACATGTTGCTGGGTTTTGGATTGGGATTTTTTTGTGATTGACATTAAATACATTACAATCATAACATGGTTTTCATTTACATTCTTTGCTTCTGGTTTTGGGACAAAAGAATCTCTCTATCTTGAAAAGTTATGCAACTAAAACATGCATTATAGCTTCTGGGACATAGAGTCCCCATCCAGCTTTCACAAAAGAACCCGATAACCAAGATATCCAGAGATTCTACACTTTGAAACTAAGAGAACATGACCAAACCGTTAGTTTGCATCAAAGCCCTCACAGAGCTACAGTCAACGTAATCAGGTAGAAATAGCTTGCATTGTTGGCTTGTCAATATCAATTTAGACCACCCACTGGTTCTTATTTATTTTTTATCATTGATTCTGCATCTTTCCAGCTCGATTCATACAGCTAAATTCCTTCTAATATGACAAGGCCTTAAGGGTTTATAGACATGTCTCAAACTGTAACAAATTGCTATTCTTGTTAGTGTTCCAGCTGCAATCCCCATTGGAAAAAAGTGTTATCAAAGTGATCCCTGGCTGCTGATGCAGAAAATGAAGACAAGTCATTTTTAGTTAAAATCAAAAAGGGCAGAAATCATAGTAGAATGAGGGAATTTATTAAGTTACAGTCATTTCTCAGAAAGAAAGAAAGAAAATTAATTAAAAACCCGTAACTGTTTAAAAGTTTTCAAAGGTCAGTAAATCCTCAGTTTGATACTGCAGCTAAGAATCCCTATCTATTAATTAAAAATATACATCTGACATGATCTTGTAAGCAATATTGAGCTTTTTTCTCCAGATAACAGGTCACATGGAATCATAAGATAAACTTTACAAACTAAAATTATTTAGTGTTCCAAGGACACCAGAGATTTCTGCCAGGTAGGAAATGAGCAACTTACTTGTGTCTGTGAAATATTAAAGAAAAGAAAGGATTGATTTCCCTTTGTCAATTTTTTTTCTAGGTTTTCATTGAAAAAATCAAATCCTTTTTCCACTCTTACAAATAATGCAAGAATAATGTCTGGTTTTAATTTCAACAACAGGAGCTGCTGTTTGCTAAAAGCGAGGGATCAGTAAAGTGTGAAATATTGAAAATCTACTCTGACACGGACATGCTCAGAACTTCCAGCTTTTTGGCATCTAGAGCACAATTGGTGTAAGTAACAAATAGTGGTTGAGTTTGCACTTTGTGCAAGAAACCAAAAGATCTGTTCAGCGAGACCCAGTGGAGTTAACTGGGGCTCGACAGCCCCAATCAGAGCCTCAAACAATGAAATCCAAACAGAAGAGAAACATGGAGGAAATCTCCAGAGGGATCCACTGGGGACAGTTACTAATAGTGTATTAGTAAAAAAAACTGTGTTTGACATCAAGAAGAAATATCAAACAAAGCAAAACTCCACATCCACAAGAAGAGGGTCTTCACTGTTGGTGCAAGATTTCCTTTTGCAGCCGATTTAGCTCCTTGGAACTACAGAAGTGACTAAATACGACTGTCTGGACTGCTTTAGCAACAGGGGAAAATGACACACAGCCAAGGTTCAGTGAGGTTCCATACATCTCATCACTCAATTTCAAAGAAACTCTGAAGAAGTAAGGAAGTGCAGCCAAGGTCTCTCCTAGAAGAAGTCAGATCTTTCCCTCTTGTGGAAAAGTTTATGAGGGTTGAAATTCAGGGGGTAGACAGACAGACACACACACGCACACAGACACAAAAAACCCCCAACATATTTTCTCTGTAGAGTTCACCATTTTTTATGTCTTTGGAGTGGACAATAACGTTAAACACTTCAGGTTAAAAAGAACATAATATATCCAGCGCAGTTACAACAGACCCATGATGGGAAATCTCATACTTACAGCTCAATAAAGCCAGCCTCCAGAAATCATGAGGAAATCATTTCCTTCCTCTTAACAACTTTCATAATTAACAAAGTGAGATTTAGGAATTCAGTAGCTTTATTTTCTTTTCTCACTCACAACCAAGAGCAGCAGAGTTGTAGCCAAAGTTGGATGAATTTCTAAAGGACTGAAAAGAGACACTCTGCAAAATCAAGTCTGCTGGACACTTACAAGAGGTTCCCCGCCTCTAACATCATTTCTCCAATTACTTTTCCGTTGCTTTCCCTCTACCTCTGTCCAGCTCTGCTGGTCAACTCAACACATTTTCTTCCACCCGTTCTCCCCTGAATCAGGTTTTCTCTGCGTGGTATTTTCTCAACATGACAATGAGTAATTTGTTAGCCAGACAAAATCCTTGAAAAAAACATTTGTTTCCTCACCATAAGACGCTCTTCAGAGACTGCCTTCATTCCATATTGGTTTACATCACTACGGCATGACGCCTCGCACAAGAATTTGTCTGTAGAATTAATCTCTCCCTTTTAAATCACTCTAGAATTCTCTGAGGAAGATGAAAAAGAAACTCAAGGGAATGGAAAAGTTAATAAGTTTATTGTTATAAGAATTTATGTTACTTGCTTCTCCATTTAGCACTGTAAGGATACCCAACTACCCAACCACAGTTCAGGCCTCCATCACACAGAATAGGACTGAACACTGCCACCGAAGTGCAATATTCCAATACGAATCAAAAGCTTGCCTAGACAATGGATGGCAGAGATCAGGTAATAAATAAGTACAGTTTTTAGTCCATCAGTAATAAAAATGTAGCTTGTCACACGTCTCATTGCGACCAGAATCCATGGAAAGCATGTGCTGACTCCATAGATGAAGGCCTTCTCAACTTAAAAAGAATATAGTGGAGTGTGAAAGAACTAGTGACAGAATTAAGAAATTAGGCAATTTGTCCTAATACCCTTAAAAGGAAAATGGAAAAGAGCATCTTGTATTACAGATCAGGTTAGAAAAAGAGCAGCAGCAATCATGAAAAGCATGGGCAAGAAGTTTATTTTTAATAAGGGACTTAAATGAGGCTGTGACAGAGCAGCGAGTCAGGAAGATACTATTAACAGCAGTGTTTTAAAAGGAACAGAAAAGGACAGAAAAAAATGGCCTGAGGGGAGATCGCTGCTGGTGAGCGTAGAAACAATCAGTTTATAGATGAGGCTTGGAAAGCTTGAACGCTACACGGGGAGCTTGAAACAGAAGGCTGGACTGAGGTGCAGGAAGGGTGGTTATAGCTACCTCAATCTCATGCACAGGCGAAATGGGGTGAGAAAAGCCTGCAAGAAGAAAGAAAAATCTAAGTAGAAAACAAGAATGAAGAGACTGATAAGCCTTGGACAGATTTTACTACATAGATCTGGTCCATTACACACACACACCGCTTCTCCCTTTTTCTGGTGCTTCCTTTACTGCAGCTTTCAAAATTTAAAACCTTCATTCAAGGTGCCATTTTGGACTGAACACAACATGGCACATCTACCTGTGTTTTTATCCTCCATTACACTGAACTTGCAAGGTAGAATTGTGGTAACAGACACTTATCTCTGCAACCACTAAATATTTATGCTTCTCATCAAAAATTTCAGAACTGCAATCAACAGAACTGGTTGGTGCTATTTATATACACAGCACTACTGTGCCTTGCCTTACAGCGAGATTTGAGCTGCCTGCTTGACATTAGTATCAAGGACAAGCTACCGTATCAGTTTGCTCAGGAAACTGCAAAATTGATAGCCATTAGCATGGTCTATTGAATGCTTCAGAGCAGCCTAGTAAAAAATTACTTGGAACTCATGTAATTCTTAAAAGGCTACAAAACATTTCCCACAAAAAGCTCTGCTGTGAATCAGACAAATCCATACAAATTGCATTTCAATTTCCCCACCAGCACTCAATATCTCAGCCAAATCTTTTGAGATGGGACAACGTGATATCAAATCTAGCCATTTAACAGAAATTAATGAGATAGGAATAAGACGAACCTAATTGATAATCAGAGAATCATAGAATGCTTAGAGTTGGAAGGAACCTTAAGATCATCAATTTCCAACCCTCCTGCCCTGGGCAGGGACACCTCCCACTAGAGCAGGTTGCTCAACATTCAAACATTCAAAGCTGTACAGAAATGTACAAATTAACTGGGCATGAGCGGTAAATTAGGTCCACTGGAATTCTTTAAACAACTTAAACCAAAACCGCTTAAATTATTTTTCCTCTCCTCCTAGTATTTCTTTTCAGTTTGCCTTACTTTACTTAACTTGACTTTAAAGTAAAGACAAATGCAGGAGTCAGGACATGATCTCTGACCATATTTAGAAATAACTCACAACATAAAAATGTAAAAAAGTATGTAGGGATAGCCAAGAGATTTGGCATTGGAACAATTTCTAGTTCAGATCAATTCATTCCCTATGCTTTCCTCTAAACGACCTAATAATGTCTCTATATGAAGCTCTTCTGAGCTATTTAAAGAGCCAGTATGATATCAAATGTGGAGTTTTGAAGCTCTGTCTATATTTGTAGAAGGAAAACAGAGCAAATGGAAAAAGTGAAACACACTCAAAAATTTAAAGGTCAAGAAAATTCACCCCAACTGAGATGAACAGAACCTTGACTTCAGGCTTATCCAGCATTATTGCTGGAACCCCACGGAGAAGGCTACATGGACACATATTTAAATTGAGTGGCTGCCGAGTGAAGCAACTGCTGTTTCCCCACTACAGGTGTAGCACAGGACCTCACAAGTGTGGGGTCCTGCTTCAGATCAGCTGCAGTCTGATGCTACAGATGGACATTCCCTTAGCAGAGAGAGTGCAGTAGGTATGTTCTCAGAACAATTATTCCGGCTCAGTTTCATTGAAAAATACAGAGTTCAGTTTGTGCTCAGACCAATTCATGGTGCATCCTAAAATTCAGTACATGAGGACCACCATGTACTACTAATGCACATGCATTGCAAGAGCAGTTCCATCACTGCCTAATCCCACTGTAAAAGTTCTTGCATAAAACCTTACGGGAGGCTTGAAAAGTGAAATTAAGAAACAGCTGTAAAATACTAATTGAAGAGCAAGAGACTAGCAAAATGCTTTAACATAATCAGCAGTCTGCAGGCATAAACAAGGGGAAAACCCAAACAAATGAGAAACAAGACTTATCAGGCCTAAATCTCAGGAGTCCTTCAGTGAAAATACACTGCGCTGTGAATAGGATACTCAGCACCCATCTACTCAGCACCGTCTTTATCCGTGAGAGTGGAAGCAGCTGAACTGCACTGTATTCTGCCTTGTAGCCCCTTGCAGCCACCACTCGTTTTAATGCAGAGGGCATTCCCCCTTTATTTGTGACTGTAAAACACCGAGGCGAATCATACCATCGTTCCAACACACCAGGGTCATGGGGTCACGAGGGATCACTTCCCATGGATCACCATTCTCATTCTATTTTAGGGCAGATTGGGGTTTTTTTAAATGAATTTGTAAGGCTGGTTACCTTCTAGGTTTGAAGTACAAACACAAGTCAGTTTAAGTCCAGGCCTTCATTTTGGTCAAAAAACTCTCAAACCATCAAACGACCATCATTGCTCACTGCTGTATCACCCACTTATATTTTGTCTAACCTCAACATTCAACCAGCAAATGGAAGACCTTTAAGATTCCATTGTACAGAATGTAAAAAAAACAATGAAATAATGTAAAGCAATACAAAATAAAAGGAGATGAGAATAAAGAGAACAGACGCTCTATTTTTTCCCTTGAACCTGCCATGTGAATAATACATCAGGGCAGGTCAGCAAAATATAAACCTCAAATTTTTTTGAATATGCCAGGCTTCAGTGGGCATTTTCTTTGTGATTCCTCAGCTTTGCTCATCAGAGTAGCAATTTGTGAGATCTCTTCTTTACCCTCTTGGACCTTTCATGCAGGAGGATTCACTATCACCTCGGAGAGAAATGTGCAGTGTCTAATTATGCAGCTGTGCAGAATGAAAGAACTTTGGAGAAAAACTCTGACGTTACTTTTAGCAGATATCAGAAATAAGAGCTGACAACACATTTCTATTTTTAATGACTGTTCTCTCTAATGGAAATTTTTATTAAAATGTGACAGCCATGTGAAAAGGGTGTATCTTAAGTCATAAATGCTCAGAAGTGACACAAAAATACTGTTAACCTTTCTTTTAATCCATAAAACTTTGAAGGGGTGGGGGGAACTAGTAAACCTTCATGAAAGTAACTTCAAAATGGCAAGGTCAAAATCATTTTGCTCTTTCTCCACAAGCCTGAACCACAGTAAAATCAGTACTGCAAAAAACCCACATCCAGTTTACAATGGCCATTTTGTAACCATTTTTACTAATGTGTCCCAATAATGTCAGTGTGCTAGAAGAAACGAGTAACAACAGTTTACTGCTGTGTACAGAACTCTGACCTCAGTGCAAGAAACTCCAAGTAAATCCTGCATTTCTGGTGAATTTATGTATGAATTATGATTGTGCTTTGATAAAGGAGGGAAAGTACTGGTCATACCAGCTTATTTGAAAGTGTCTCTTCCTCAAAATACATGTTTTATGAATGACTAATAAGAACAGGAAAACCAGACTGAGGCTAGAGTAGCAGTACAAAAGTACTGAAGGACAAAAGTACTTTGGGGGGTGGGGGGTGTTCTTTAGCATGAATTCAATTCCATTATAAATGTCATCTTTTTTGTGCACTGAAGAAGCCATTCCACTGATGCCAATTTTATTTAAAAAAAAATAAAAAAATTAAAGAAGGTAACATTTCTGTCTACATCCAAGGGGAAAAAAAAAATATCTCTGGGTAACAAACAGACTTTAAATAAGGTATTACCTATGGCACTTAGAGCCATTTGATAATGCTTTAATGACCTTCCAGTTGATTGCTCTTTGAAAGAGTTACCACATAAGTATTTTTAGACAAAGCTATCCTTAAGAAGGAAAAAATGTAGGTCTTTGCAGTAGCAGAAGTTATCAGTGGCTGAAATAATTTATACTTAGTAATATAACATAGACAATATATAAACGGCTTAGAATATAATAACAATAATATATCAATACTCAACGAGTGCCCTCCTATGCCGAGGAGGAGTTACTCGAGTTAGGCTGGGCAATACAATTTCTTTCCTTATCACAATTTTAAAATGAAAGATGATCGTACTGCAGTGATTTCTTCTTATCCTAATAGACATTGCAATTATTGTAATAAAGAAAGTACAGTTAGCTGAAAATAATTAATAAAAATGTAAGTTATTAATAGAGTTATTTTAACAGGACAAGAGAAATTATAGTTGCTACTGCTTATGTGGTAAATCCTTATGCCAGTTATTATGGCAATGGGACTAAATAAAGGTACTTTGCACATGTAATGGCAGGAAATTACAAACTTGACTAAAATAAATCACACTTTTAACATAGTGGTTCTTTCAGCTGAGGCTCCGGCTGATACATGTGACAGCCCCGTATGCCTTCACCCTGACATACTGGTATTTGGAACAGCTTGCAACATTCCCACTTTGTCTGTGAAAAGACATTTTAATTGAAAAATCATTTGCCCATAAAATTATCATCATCAATTTACATCCTACAAAGGGACTGCATTATGACCATAAAACAATTTGTAAGTGGATTCATTCTACCCACTAAATCACTTTACATTATTCTGTGAACAGAATGATTAAAGCAGGTTAGCATTTTGCTGGCAAAGTAATTATGTTGTTATGCATTTCAGCCACACAGATACTTATAACAGTTAGTTCATTTATCTTGGGGACAGAATATCTATACTAAATGGGCAGAATACATTTTATTTACTTGATGCAATTCATTTAACTCACAAAATACTTTTCACAAAATACTTAGTTTTTGTCATAAGGATAGCTATATCTATTTATTGAGCTGTCCTGCAGAACAAATCTATTCTTGCACATAAGTAATGATCAGAAAGCCTGTGAGATTGCTGACCTGGGAAAACCTCTGACTCTTGCACATAAGGGTGTTCAGTCAACAGGTAACATGAGTTTTGTTTCAAAAAATGCTATGCCATGAGCATGGGAAACAATGATCCTTTCACTAGTCTGGACACCACACAGTTTATCACTGTCCTGAAAGAAAATGGAATCCAGCCATTTGAGGGGTGCAGAGCCCAGGCAGGGCTATAGAGATGTACAGAATTCAAACTTTCACAAATCCCAAGTGGCATTTTCCAAACATGCATGTTTAGGCTTTGCCCCCACCCACCTCTGCCCCATGTTAAAGTTCAATTTAAGGTTTGAACTTCCCAGAATTACACCTGTAATCAGGATTTCAGAACTCTATTTCTCCATGTATTTAGTGGGGGCCATAAATGAGGTTTGTCTCCACTAGTAAATCCTTTTGAAATACAGAAAGTAGACACCGAACGACAAAAGAGGGTAAATAAGATAAATAAGAGCAAGACATAAACTACATAAAGAAATGTCCAAGTTTTTGTCATGAACATTTGTTTCCTCAGAAACCTAGTTATATGGATTTAATTTGTGAAAATATTTCAAGGTGCTCCAAGGACACAATCTGTGGTTTTATATTTGTCTTGCAAATGAACAGTTCATCATATATTCGTATGTAAAGCTTCTACTTGGTTATCTTAAATTGTCCTGTCGCTGCAATGAGCAGTCACAAACACCTGTGATTACAAAAATCTTAATTGCCTCTTTGTAAATGTTACAGAAACACTGCAAGGGAAGACAAAATTGACAAGCGGAATTTTGAGATGAATTATTTCTCTCCATCCCATCTGTTATGTTTTAACAATTCTAACTCAACAGACCCCTCTATGCCTTAGTAGTATTTTCCTAGAATAATACTAATAGCACCTCCTTTATGAAAGCTTTGAGTTAACATATAGATACTCAGATGATGTAAAGTATCTAATGTCCCAGGACTTCAATGGAGCAAGACTAATTCACATCACTGAAAAAATACAGCCTGCATCGTTTCAAAGCAGTCTCCTGTTCTTGGTACTTTGTAATCCAAGCATCATCCAGCAAAATATACTGGTAGAACGTATGCATCTCCATATGGATTTACGGATCAAGGAAGCCAGTATCAAAGAATCTAGTAATAACATATACGTGCATATTATTATATCACTGGTAGTGGTTTTGCTTTAGAAAATATGTGTTTCATTTAAATAACAAGGGAAGGGGGCTGTCAAGCCATGCCTTTGAACACCAATTAAAGAAATACAGGGAAGTTCAGCATGGGATACTTTCAAGTAGATGCTCAAGAACATCCTAAATGCTAAATCACATTCTTTACAAAAACTATTTGGAGCATGTTCATTTAATCCGATATTTAATTACAAATAAGACAAACACTGTTAGAGCTATGAAAAGCATAAATACGCTTGGAGGCCTTAACAGGTAAATACAATTATACACTGTAATAAAACCTAGCACAGATCTTCTCAGCCAGTGGTTCAGAGTACTCAGATACTCTTCTGGAGAAGTGTAAACAATGCAAAAACCTGTAATTGCCATGTCAGTCATGGCGTCCATACAGAATACCAAGTACAAAATCGTATCTTTCTGGATTTATTTCCACGGGTCTTTGGCAAAATACAAAACTACAAACCCAACTGCAGAAGCACAATGTCCTCTGCTGGGGAAGGCTTAGATTTCTTACCTGAACACAAGGAGTGGGGGGGGAACCCATGACTCATAACCAAAACTAAGCTAGTTCAATCAATCATTGTTGCAAAAAACCCATTTCTCACAACACACATAAAAATAGCAGGAGACAGAAGACCATCCTGGAGATACTGCTTCAGTGACTTCTAACAACTCCAACTTGATTAATAGCTCAATAACCATTACTTATATAAATCACCATAAGTGATCTTAAAATATGTTACTTTTTCATGCATGCTGTCATTATTGAAAATGACCAGTTGAATCATTTGTCACGGTGAACTAAAAGGGCTGTGAGCACAAGTGTTCTTCATCTTTTTTCTCTTCCTTTTTATAAGATTAGAGTTCAGTTACAAAATGTGCCATCTGTAATTCGGAACAGAACCTGGAGTGCAGCATAACTCAATAGCTGTCTTCGATTACTCCATGTGATCAATTTGACTACACCTGAAGAAGCTGCAGCTTCCTCGTCAGGGAAATAAAGGAGGTATCTCATTCTAAACCCTGCGCCTACCCTGTGTGAATTCTCTCTCGGCAGCACTCAACAGTGCCAGGGTGTAAACTTGCTAAACAAAATAGCATGCAACTATATCTCTCCAATTC
>VZTM01019017.1:9108-24922 GCA_013400555.1 Jacana jacana
CTCTCTCTCCCCCTTCCTCCCCCCTCCCCACCTCTGCAGTTTTCTTCCTGGCTACTGTATTTCCTTCTAATTACTATATTTAACAACCTGTGTAATTAGATTTCTAAAATGTAAAGTTCTGTAGTGGTGACTATGGAAATTATGAAGAAGTAACTCAGTGAATGAGCTGCTGAGCTATGCAATAAGCAAATATTCACATAATATTCGGTAGAAGTAAAGGCTTTAATATCAGAATGGTAATTACACCCAGAAGTTTAGATCTACAGATCAGGCTGTTCCCAACTATTATACTTCAATATTTAATTTCCCAAATAGTTATTCTTTAAATGTCTGTAACTGATTCATAGTTTAGGATCAGCCATCCTAGATGAGAATTACTAGTCTCAAACTAAAATGACTGATTAATTTTTAACTCCCTTGAATAACCAACAGGATGATTTGGAATTATTATTCTCCCTTTCTGGTAGGTTTTCCTTTAGCTTTTCTCCATGAATTAGGATAGGACTCTTAATTTAAATTATCACTAGATCAGGTGCTTGAGTATCAGCCTACTGAGGAACAGCCCTCCTCTCTTTTTCACTATCCATATAGCACATTCAGACCCTTTTCTAGCAACTCACAAATACGTAATACATACATTAATCTCAAAGCAGTATTAGGTGCCACAACCTACAATACTTTTCTAAAGCTAGTTCTTTTTCTTTGGAATACATCTTCACAGAGAGACAACATGCATTACATTAACATACTGACACTGATATGGGAGCAGATAATTAATATTATAGTCATATACTTGAAGTATTCATCCAGAGCCACTTCAACCCACAGATAATGTGGCATGACTAGGGTAGATTTTGAGATATATACCTCTTTATAATGCAGTAATGTATATTTTGAAGTGCTACAGGGCTTAACACATTATAAGCATACACACATACGTGTGCATGCATGCAATTGATGAGCAGATGAGTAAAAGTCCATTGGCTGTCCTAAGAAAATGTCTTAATATAAAGCTACCGTGATGGGCATTGAAATTTTTAGGTTTGCAAAGTTTCAGAACACAGAATCTTAAATAGCATTCTAGGAATGGAAAGACATTGTTTATATTATTCTCTCTATTCAAGAAAACAGGAAAAATATGGTGAAAGGGAAAATGGGAAGGTTTTAGGAAGATACAGAGTGATGGCGATTGTTCAGTACCTTGATAGGACTTAGTTAGGCATCAATACCTGGTTAAATATTTTCAACTGCTTTAGAAAAAGGACACGGCCAACTTAGAAATCACATTTGCCCAACTGCAATTCACAGAAATAAAATAAAGGAAATAATTTCCCTTCTATAAGGGAACATTCTGCATTATTTACCTCTCTTAGCTTACCAATTTTCTCTTTTGTATTGGTCTTTTGCAAAGCAATAATGGACAGAAAACTGTGAAAAATATAATAATAAAGCCACAGAAAGTAGAAATGGAATACATAGATTAGGTATAAATGCATACAATTAAAATTTAAAGCTAAAAATGTGTACCCTGAAAACCTCTAACACAAAGTATTAGGCTGTAAAAATATGATTTACTGCAATATAGCACAGACTTACCCTTCAAGGTAGGTGAATGGGAAGTAAAATTACAAAATAAAGAATCTTTAAAAAGACTTCTATTTTTTGCTGGACGAAATAAAACTTAACCTAAAGATTCGTGGACAGTGTTACAGAGGCAAACACAGAAAGCTTTCCTTGCTCACCTCCCCCACAAGGTGTTAGATAACTTTTAAACACCTTAAAGTGCTTAAATGTATCTCAACTTACTGCTAGGTAACAGCGTTAGATAGCAAATAACTGTAAAGTTTGTTTGTTCACAGTTCACTGCATGGGTGCAGCAACGTCCATTATGTGAAAAGACCGTACCAGCAAGGGGGAAGGTGGCCTGTTTACCATCTCCTGACCAGAGCAGAGCAGAGCAGATGAGTCTGAAGGTTACGGAGATGGGGCAATCTGCTTCTTGCTTGAGGAACTAATCATGCCCTGCTTTAGCCAAGTTCCAGAGGATGGAAGAGGATGAAGGAGAAATGCACTTTCTCAGAGGACACCAAGGGCAGGATACAAATGTGTTCTGGACTTTTTTAGGTCATCCAGCTCACCCACCAGTTTTGATTTTTCAGTACATATGTAAGTCTTTTTTTTGTTTTTTTTTTGTATTGTCATATACTGGGAAGATAAATAGGGAGCCTTTGGAGCCTTTTGGTGCACTTCCTTCAAAGTTCTGCCTGAACAGCAATCCCATCATTATATTCTAATTGAAAAACTTGCAAGTTCCTGGGGCTTTTGACATGCCAGCTTCAGAAGCAAGAAGCACCTTGGGAAATCTAGGAGGTGATTTGGTCTCAAGCTATATCAAGTCAGAGAACAGTCTGATGAGATACTATGTAAATGTTAATGAAATGCTCTCCGAAATGTTAATGGTCTAAGGCAGGTGACCAGAAGGAGAGCTGCTGAGTAAGTTCACTAAGAAAAATCTGTAGCTACATAACTAGCTTAATAACAAGTTGCCAAAGTAGCGAAATTACATTAATGAAAACAAGCTATTCATTTTACCAATCCATAACTCTATAACTAAGCTCAACTGCCATACCTTATTTAGCTTACAGGATATGGAAATTTAGATTTTACTTTTTTATTTAGTATAAGTACTGAGTTTAGAAATGATTACTATTCTATAGCTCATGTAGAGGGCTCACAGAGAAAAGAAGAGGGAGGCTCATCTCTAAATGGTATCAACAATGGTATCAAAGAAGAGAGGGCTCACAGTATCTAAGGAAAGATGAGGAATTTCTAGAAGTTGTACACTTAAGGTCAAAAGCTGCAGTATCCGTGTTGCATTCTAGTGGCTAGCTCAAATTTTAAGAGGACAAAGGAGTCTAAAAGAGCAAGCAGAAAACAAAAAACGTGTATTACTGGCAGAGAAAAATATCGGTTTAATAACTGAAGTGATTCTTACGAATTTTTTCTGCGGGAAGGTGGGAGGTAAGGGTTAGAAACTGAGAGCATAATGAGCATACCATGAGCGTGGAGCAGCCAGTTTTAGCTCTAAGTCTCACTAAGAGTCCTCAGAGAAGTGCCAGCTCCATAATGAGCAAG
This sequence comes from Jacana jacana, assembly GCA_013400555.1. Classification (NCBI taxonomy): domain Eukaryota; kingdom Metazoa; phylum Chordata; class Aves; order Charadriiformes; family Jacanidae; genus Jacana; species Jacana jacana. Next base: position 12,244 of record VZTM01019017.1, read on the forward strand.
CATTCTACTCAACTGGGGAGCTCAGTGTATTAAACAAATCACAGGATATAAAAAAATACACTGCTTGTGGAAACAAGCATAAAGAGATCAGCATTAATGATGAAGTGGAGCAGATAAAACAGTGAGACAAGGAGACAGAAGCACCACTAGTTTAGATACATCATTAAGCACAATCACCTTTGACACAAGCAGTTTTGATATTTCAGCACTCCACCTATGTCAAAACCCATGAACTTCAGCGTGTTGGAATGGCGTTTTAAAGGTTGCAGCTAATTAACCCAAATTGTCTTCTGCAAGTTCCAGACCTGTTTCTTGTGGGATAGACCTTCTAGGGATTTTTTTTTTTTTTTTTTACAGTGGTACTCTCTAATATTAGTGTGGCATAAAAGTAGGGAAACAGAATGCATCAGCTTCTGTGAGTGAGTTGTGTAGGGTTTTTAGACAGTAATTCTAGATTTACAGCAGTTGCTCAGTGATCTGAAGGAGCGTATTATACCCATGCTCCCATGCCCTGCTGTGGTTGCATCTAGGTAAAATGTAAGATGATGAACAGACTGTATAAAGTCCAAATAATTTAGACCCCCAATTCTTCAGAAACTCTTTCTTCGCACAGGTTCACTCAGCTGGAACCTCAAACTTAAAAATTGTTCAAGAATCAAAAATTCACAGAGAAGCAGCTATGGTTTTCTGTATGTTACAGTACAGAATAATTTAAGGTTACCTCAGACTGAAGTCCCCAAAGCCTTATCCAACAGTCCTATTAGGTCTCTAATAGGCATCATTATCTTCTTTTTTTTAAACACAAACCCCAGCCTGTTACAGAGGTTCGAAGTATCACAGTGATACTCTACAGTCACAGAAGGCATAACTGGGACAGAAACTATGTCAGGGCAAAAGCTTCATCAAAAGTCTAAACTGAATGAAATCACGCTGTTCAAGGCAAAGAAAGGGAAAAGAAAAAGTCACTTTACCCATGCAAATCCTTTTTAGGTCATAAAATATCTTTAATTAATAATTAATGCCACAATGTATGTTAAACCCATTTTCAGGCTAACCTCAGAATTGTATGCTATCAGTAAATTGCATCTCAGCTTGAAAGTTCTGATTTATAAAACGTTTTGACAAACATACCCCTTTAAATCATACAACTTTACCTCTGAGGAGTCATGTCACTTCCTTTTCATGTCAATTCTTTGCAGTGCTGCATCGCCACAATCCGCGGTGGCCACTAGAGCTCAAGTCAGACGGAGCTATCAAATCAATTATAACAGCCTGCCACTGTCTTACACCGACAACAAATGATTGATAACAAAACCTGCCTACTTTCAGTTCTCATCTGACAGCAACAAAACAGTCCCTGCCTGCTTTTACTGGCATTTGTCATAAATCAATAGCAATTTCATCACTCAGAAAGGTGCTGTCAACTCTACTCAGTCCATCTGGTTTCACTTTACCGTTATTTTTAACGCATAAACTATTCAGGAAGGTTAATGTATAAAACTGGTTTCTTTTAGAATCTCCTAGACATTGGCACCAGAGCAACACTTAGAAAATCTAAAGCATCAATCATTTTTAAAGATGGGAGGAGGAACCAAGAGAATCATGCTCTGTAATCTTAACAATATACCTAGACCTATCTTTGCTGGGAATTCTCTCTTTACTAGGTAATACTATCATCTGATCCAAAAAGGAATTGCTTTTTCTGACCTGTTATTATGGCCTTACAGTAATTATATGTGCAAGTTAGAACAGTGAATAATTTAAATGAAACTCAGACTTTTCAAGCATAAGGTGATAGATAAGGTCTCTATTCTTCCTACCACGCTCAGCTAGGATGTCAATACCACGAAAGACATAGAACTTTAATATCCTACAAACATGAAAAAGAATTATAATACTTTTACAAATCATAAGTTTATATAAATTTGTATTATATTACAGAATTCACTGATCTACTAAGTGGCACAATGAATTGTGTGGTGACAGAGGCACTCCATATCTTAACCCACGGATCTGTTTCACAGCAGTTTCCAGAGCTGATCTGAAAATCATTTTCTCACTATATGAATTGAAATCTTCATGTGGTTAAAGCAGTTGGGGAATGTTTCAACTTCATCGCAGCGTGTGAAGCTCTGATCCATGGCAGTTATCAGGTTAAGAGTGTACACTTAAGAAATAAAGGTCTTTCACACTCACTTTTCCAGCAAACCACTGCTCTGCTGTTGCTGGGGGGCAAGGCTGTTTTAGTGGTTTATACCAGCATTTTTGGACACAAGCCATGTTGTATTTCCATTTGGAGTATCAACAACACTTCTACAGTGGTACTTTATAGTAATGTTACCATTTGGATTAGTAATACTTGCAATGACTTACTGAAATCACTTAGAAAGTTTATTTCAGATCTGTAAGATTAATATTAGGTAGTTAATTCAGCAGAAAAAAGCTCCATTAACCCCTAACTCTTAGAGAACAGTACAATATGCACTCTTCTGAGGGAGAATATTATCTATCAACTGATAATTCTGTTCCTCTGTAAAAATACCCAACCACTATCACAGACATTCACAGGAATCCCTCTGCTAAATTTCAAATGGTTCATGAAATAATACAGGAAAAACTAGGCAAAACAACCAAACCCAAGTCATCTGCAAAGGCTGACTGAAACTCCCTTTCTGATATTCTTCAGCGCTGTAACTTTTTTTTTTTTTTTCTTCTTAACTGCGTGTCTTTTGGGATTTTCCACTTGTATTTACAGCAAGGCTAAAAGATTACAACCAGTTTCCACATGACTTGCCTCCCTGAGTTTCCTTCCCTGGATACTCTGGGTAAATGGTATCAACTAACAGTCTTCTTGGATATTTTGTTTTTAACAGGTAGACTAAGACATCAAAGAACCCATGGGTTTTAAAGGAACAAATGATGTTCAAATTTAGAACTCCACAGGTATATTAAACAAGAGGCCGCTCTCTTACATTAGGGAAAATCAAAAAAAAACTTCACCTGTTACCCAAGTGAACGGGTTTATGCCTAAACTGTGAACTTACTACTGCCAACAGATTACTTGAATATTTAATGTGTAGCCATCTAAAAGAGTTGTGCTTTTTTTCCTTTGTGTTTCACTGTGACGGACATATCAAAACCCAGGAATTAATTTTGAGAAACGAGTGGGCTGATAAGGTGATGGAAGATGCTAGCAATTACAATTTAAAACCCAAGAAAGAATGATCTAGCTTTTTCATAAACTGTATAGACCAGGAGGGACATTTTTGTTTAGGATGAAAGTCTAACCTAAATGCTACCTTACATCTTTCTGTTAGTGTGGGAAGATATGGTAGGCACATTAGAAACATATGCTGTGCTCTTCAATGTTTTTATTAACCATAACTAATGGCTAAAAAAAAGGAAAAAAAAATACAACTAAATAAATTTATTTTATTTACCAGGAAATGATTGGTTAATACTTGCAGACCAGAGCTTAATTCATATTGATGACTGTTTGAACGAAAAATACAAGAGACATTTACTGAAACTGTAGATGAATTTATCTTGCCTCTGCCTAAATTGACACATCAACTTTTTAAAACAATTTCTCCCATGAAGGACCCAGAAAAGGGCAATGAGAGAGATGATCTGGAAAAATATGAAGTGAAATTAGAACAGTAACTTTTCTCAGACATCACTATGTTCATTCGAGTCCTGTAGCAAAACCTGTATCTCCAAAAGAAAAGAAAGGGGAGAAAAAAGCATAAAGTATTAGCATTGGCCCTATGATCTACAGAACTATGGCAAACCCAGTATCTTTTATTCCCAAGATATTCAAGGTGCCTTGGGATTGTGTTTCTTCATAGACAGATACAAAAATTTCTGATTTATTGTGACATATTTTCATGGGTTATTACAAAAAGAAGGTTTGTATGAAAGATGTGAAAAGAAAGGCTGCAGGCATGTTTTCTTTTGATTTTACTAGCACATCACCCACACAGAAAACCCTGCGCCTCACAAAAAACAGGCCAACAGATCAATCTAAATCTTCTTAGATTTTATGTCCTGACCTGGGTTATCTAAATTGTAATAACTGAGGCCATAAACCTTGCAAACTTCACCTAAAAAGTTAGCTGATGTTCCAATGTGGTGGCTGGATGTCTTGATTAACTCTGTCAAAGCCATTTCTCATTCAGACTAAAGTTAGACTCTCAGCCCATCGGGACAGTTCCATTACTCATAGATATTCAGAGCATGCACCGATTGGGAAAAAGAATAGCTAACCTGGTGGTGACTAGGTGACGCATTTGTTTTATTTCTAGAAAATTCACAATTATTCTAAAGCAAAAGAAAGAAACTGGATCTATGCTTCTCATATCCCGGCTAAATGATGAAGTAATCTGGGTGTTGAGCAAAGGCAGTAACATCCATCTCCTTCTCTCTCTATTGCTTTTCTTCCTTTCTCTCAGAAAAGCAAATATTTCAAGCCAAATGGAAAGAAATTTCAGTTTTCAATACAATGCAGAAAGATGTACTTCTGGGGTAGAATTTATATTTTCTCTTTTCCTTTGTCTTTCCACCAAAAAAAAAAAAAAAAANTTTTGTCTTCCCAAAAAAAAAAAAAAAAAGGTCTGCACAGCTCCACTCCAGACATTTCTCTCAGGTAATACCTACACAACCCCCACACCCGCACTGAGTAAACCCATTCCATAACTCCCCCCGTTCTCCAAATACATCTACAGTGGCAGAAGTGCTTCTTCTTGATGGCAGTCAGCCTGCTGTTCAATGACAGACTCACTTAAGAAAGAGCTACCACGTTTATCTTCAACCTAGGATTTCTCCTAAATCTTTCAGGGTATCCCATTATAACTTTGGCATGGTTTCAGCCCTCAAACCAGGACAAACTTTAACAATAATGCACCTTCCCCGCCTCCAAATAAAAACCAACCCCAAATCCAACACCCCCCCNACATTTTCCTGGAGTTGCAGGAAAGAATTGAGCGAGACGATTGGATGTTATAAATAGACATATGTGCACAAGCAGGAAAGAAAAGCAGAAAGACAAATATGCTGCCTTTTAAGCCAGTTTATGTGGTATGATGGTGACACAAAACTCAGTCACCTGAAAACACAGTAACCAGTTTTAAGCGTGAACCAATTTTCACCTTTCAGAAACAAACAAAAATGATGTCCTTCTTCGATGAAATTTTTCAGGTTTGAATATAATTGATTATTTTAAGGATTCTTTCTGTGTGTAAAGACATATGGCTTAAAAACTCCATTTACAGTTAAGTACAATGCAGATTTGAAACTACAGATCATGCCCACTTGTGCAGGAAAAAAATACCTGACCACCCTACTACCATCAAAGCTCAGTGCAATGTATTAACAAATAAGAAGCACAATTTCATTTTGATGCCATTTTCATGGCAGGCAACGAGTGTGCCTGCGCTACTAGTAACCACGTTCATTCCTGCATAAATAATAAAAAACCCCACCAAATAATAACTGCATCATCACTACTTTCTCTGGAGCAGTGTGTTTGTTTTCCAAATTTGCCTTTTAGGCTATCACTTCGTTTTGCCAACTGGCAGAAAGGAATACCCGTGACCAGAAAGTTTTGCTGAACGTCTAACAGCTTTTGAAACCCGGCAGCAGCCTCCGGCTCAGCCCCTTTTCCGCGGGGAATGAGTCCATTTTGCCAGCCAGAGCTTTGGAGGGTGGCTAATGCCTAGCTGGCATCTGTAGCCCAGGGAGGGCCGGGTGGTGATGATCAGTACTCACCCGGCGGCCGCTGTTGCCATCACCACGGCAACCCGGGTTGCCCGGACGACACGGGGGCATTTTGCAGCTGATGCTCCCCAACACGGCAGATGTGGCTTGGGCTATACACTCGTTCGCTCACGCTTTGTGTCTCTCCCCCTTTATGGCCCACATTAATTCATAAAAGTCTTGTTGTGCTCATCCTTTCCCCCCCCAGCCCACAGTACATCCAGGTCACTTTTAAAAAAACCAGGAACAAGCGAAATACCTTTCTTACTCCTTCCCTTACATTGCCATACAAACACCTGGAATACAGCCAGACAAGCAAATGCAAGAAGTCTGTCCAAATATGCTAATTTTTTTTCACAGGTGGTTTACATTCCTTTCACAACAACTGATGGGGAGAAGAAAAGATTTATTCCTAAATAGTAGAGCTGCTACAGCAATGGAGTAAAGGCAGCTATAGGGGTGGGCAATAGTCTGCATGGTTAGCCAAGATAAGAGGAGACTAATTTAATTATCCCAAAGCACATGGAGTTGTTAATTTGAACTGAATTTGAATTAACTGAAAATATTGTACCAGAAAATAAAACATGTAAATGAAGTGTTTCAGAAGCACTCTGCCTGTCATGAAAACTTTTAACCAAAACAAAACAGAGAACTTCATGCTGCTTTTTCCTGTTGGGCCACATGTTTAAGTCGGGAAGCTGCTGTGAGCTGTTAAAACTTTTAAAACATTTTAGACTTAGTACCTTTCTGAAAACACTTATGAATTTATCAAATGCAAACTCCACTCTGAATAATGGCTATACATGGTCCTTCAGCTGATACCCATTAAGGCAGCTGGGCCAATGAACTGGCTAGTAATTGAAGACTCCCCACAAGAAGTTAGCACACTTGAAATCTCCACAAGTTGGTTTGGCTACGATGTTGGCTGCTACATCGTTTGACTGTTTCCTATATGCAGGCAAAGAGCACAAATGAAGATACTTTCCTTTTTCTTTCTGCAGAGTAAGTGCTTGCTTTCTTTTCTCTCTGTGAATGGCTATTACCTGAGTAGATGAAAAAAACTTACTATCAAAGGCTATCAAGTGGTGCTATCTAGCACCACTGCTCCTCTGAAATAATATCCCTATTGCCTTTCATGTTCAAAAGCAACCAAGGAATAGGCACACACCAATCAATTTCTAAAAACAAACAAGCAAAAACACTATAAAAAGTTTTTTCTTTAATAGTCTCCTTGCCCTAAGTTCTGCTTGTAAGATAATTATTTCTATTGTATTAGAAATCAAACTCTTAGGTCAACTCTGATTTTGACAGAGAAATATGCAAATTTTTATCATAAACACCAGTGATGGCACTTGAATAATTTATATGTTATCTTGCCACTGCTTTGGAAAATAGTCTTATTAACTTGCTTTGAAAAATAACATTGGTTAGACCATAGTATTTCTTGTTTCCTTAAACTGCTGAGAATGTAATTCACCAGTAGGAAAGAAATCAGTAATATTAATTGGAAAACTAACTTTAAAGAGTATCCCAGAAAAATCACTGCTTCTGTTTGATTGTTGCACTGTGATCCAGTGAGTTTCAAGGTTCACTCAATTTTTAGTTAATAATTAATGGAATTTTATTTACAAAAATGTAAAATGAAAACTCGTACAGATACTTTCCATGAATACAGATTACAACTGAACATCTCTCGTGCATTGATCATTAATGAGGTATTACATGCATTCCAATCATAAATCCCAGTGGAAAGTTTAACTGATGGAAGTACTGTTCTTCAGTTGACTTAGTAAGCCTGGACTAATCTACTGAATAAACTGAAAGGTATTTCAAATTTCTTTGGGTGAATTTGTTCAATTCCAGACACCTCTACTCTACAAGAACTAATATTAAATCCAACACAGCACTATTCAGCTCATATACCTCAAAGGTAAGAAACTCCTCAAAAGCGATGGGTAAAACATCTGTTGAAGAGTATGTTACTTTAATGAAAAGAAGGAGGAGGGATTTCAACGTGTACTGAAAATGGCATAGGTTCAAAGCTCAGCTTTAATTTCTTTGTTACATCAAACAAGAACACGTTAAAATGGCCTGTTAGAGCAGATCCAGAGGAGGACCAGCAAAGACAGAGGAGAGCACCTCTCCTATGGAGATCAGCTGAGGGAGCTGGGGTTGTTCAGCCTGGAAAAGAGAATCTCTGGGGAGACCTTACAGCAGCTTTCCAGTACCTAAAGGCAGCCTATAGGAAGATGGAGAGGGACTTTTTACAAGGAGATGTAGTGACAGGACAAGGGGAAAGAAGGTAGATTTAGATTAGATGTTCAGTAGAAATTTTTCAGTATGAGGGTGGTGAGGCACTGGAACAGGTTGCCCAGAGAAGTCGTGGATGCCCCATCCCTGGAAGTTTTTAAGATCAAGCCGGATAGGGCTTTGAGCAACCTGCTCCAGTGGGAGACGTCCCTGCCCATGGCAGGGGGATTGGAACTACATGATCTTTAAGGTCCCTTCCAGCTCTAACCATCCTGTGACCTGACATACCAATTATGATACTTCTAATACTACGTGGTGTGAGAACCACCAAACTTTTTGTCCCTGAGAGATGCAAGAGAAGGTGTAGAAGATACTACAGAGAAGCATTGTGCTTCAATAGAATGAGAAAATTCGGGGGAAATATATTTTTTAGTTTTTCTAGTTCTTGCCAGTATAACTCATGCAAGGGTACCATGTACACCATTAGCTCCAAAATCTAAAAGTCTTGTTTAGGGCAGTAATACTGCAGTGTTTTCAGAACATAAAGCACCTTGAAATGGACTTTTCCATTGGCATGCTTGTCATATTTAAAGAAAACTAACAGATTATAAAATTTTGCTGCACTCAATTTGGTTTTTAAAGGTGGACAATTTGATGTAAAGCGAGTTCCACACTAATAACTAAAAATAAAATAAAATAAAAATTAAGGCTGAAATCTGCAACTGAAGCCAAGAGCATAAGGCAGTGGAGTGTGCCCTTTACTAATATACACATTGGCAGCTTAAAAAGAGCTTTACAGTTCTCATATTTTCCTATTGTTCTCCCTAACTTGTTCAGTTTAGCTTTGACAAAACTAGACCTTAGAAGATTAATTTTAGTCAAACTTTATTTCCATATAAAATGCAGTTAGTATTCTTGTTAAAAAGTGTTCTTGACCAAATAAGTTTTCTTATCACTTGCAGAAATGTATTACTTATTGCAGACATTTAAATAACTTCCACTATGTCAGTGCAGGCTAGGGCAATAAAGATTTGCAAACTGAAAATACGAAGTTCATCCGAAGGGGGCTAAATTAAAAGCAGAGAAGTGCTAAGTGTAGGAGAAAATACCCTGCAACTACTCACTGTACTAGCATTGTAGAAGCACGGATGAAGAATACCTTGTTGGATTGTACGGTGCAATACCAGAGCTAGAAGTCTCAAAGTGCATCTTACAGCAATTTCTGAGCAAATCCAGAATCAGAGTGACACACAGTTTTGGATGGGAGATTTGACTGTACAATGCTTGAAGCTGCCCCACCACCTTTCACTTGGATCTTTAAAAAGTTGTAAATGGTACGGCTATTAAATTTAAAAATATTTTATGGACATGAAGTTATTGCTGACCTGCCTCTCACTCAGCTTTCCCCCAAGCAAGCTAAAATATAATTTTTAATGTACCCTTTTGTACTTTCAATTATTAGAAAAATAATCAAAAGCATACTGCATTTTGTGTTCTGTAGCTTTCCCAGAAAAGATTAGCTGGAGATCCCTTTGCAGCCTTTCTGGTTGCTTAGTTCCTTCAACATGCACAATTTCACCAAATCTTTATGACTAATGTGAGAGTAGAAGATTTCTGTAATAAGTAATATTCTCATTTAGGCCACAGTGCATTTTATAGTTTATTGGTGCAGGTCAAAAATACACTTTTTATTAGGCTAAATCTGCAGTTACAGACTGAAGTAGGAGTAAAATGTTTTATATACTACAGTTAAGTGGTACTGTTGAATGTTCTAATGTACTATAACACCGAGAGATGAGTAAGAAAGATGGGATTAGAATAAGGAAGCGACAAGATGTGGCTGGGAACAAGAAAAACTATTATTTGGTATCACTCATCCCGCTTCAGAAATCACTAGAACGGAAGAAAAAAAGATCCACAAAGGACGATCAGACCCCAAACTAAGAAATGACAGAGTCATTAACCTTTTGTGTTTGTTTTTTTTTTTAACTTTTAATAATGAAGACAAACCCATTTTTTAATTTATTATCACTGAAAAGTGGAAAAGGGAAAAAATAATTCTACTTTGGCATGCTTTGTTTTCTGTCCCATAGGAAGCAACTATTCCAAATAATAAGATTCATATATTTTTAACCCACTGAAACAAACCCACCATTTTATAACAGGAGATCTCACTACATAACAAGCTTTCAATAAAATGATCTCAGAGCAACTGCTGTGAGGTGGATAAACAGAGAGACTGGGTAAACTCAGCAGAGAGTAATTGGCTGTGTCCTGTTTCCAGTCCACAGCTGGCAACAGAGAGAGAACAGACTTAAAGCACTGGGGCAAGCTTGGAGACTGATTAGTCGGGAAGCTATTGCTAAAGGCAGCGAGAGTAGGAGCTATCCCAAGAGCTCCCTCACAGCAGTTTTCTCTGCCCTGTGAGACACAACTGGAAATCCCTTAATGCACTCTGCCCTTCATTTATTTTTGCTACTGGACATTTGAGAGCATTTAAGAACGTTACTTTTTTGAGTAGTTGCCCGATGATGGATCACATAGAATTAAAACGATTTTATATTTCTTAGGGAAAGGGGAAGACTACCATCTACAGTACAATTACAAAACTAGGGATTATCTGATAGCATAGTACTTTTTATTCTCTGCTGAATAGCCAGAACAGAGTTTGCAACTACTCACACGTCAATCCTGATTCGCTCTTTATGCTGAAATTATGAACTTCACTTGCATATCAGAAAGGATCTATAACTTAAAGCCATGTACCGATTCATTTACTTTTAATCCAGCTAGTCTAATGAAACCTTAGTACAAAAATATTTTCATTGCAGCTAGCAGTATAACACACACAGACACTCTCCAGTAAGGGGAAAGAGCTTGGTATCAAAGTACTGGAATTTGGAAGCAAGAGAAAGTTGGCTAACCAGATTTAATGCAAATGTTTATTTATGTGCAATCTAAGAGAATGACCCCAGGCCCCCAGGAACTTGCATCATTCATTGCCTAGGATACAATACACTAACTTAAAGAGCACTTATCCAAGCTACTGCTTTATCTTCAGTACTGAATGTGCTGCGCCATGTTTTATTAACTTTATTATAGGTAGAGAATTAAAACATGTAGAAACCTCTTCAGGTCTCTCAGCCTCAAGCACTTTAAATGAGAGGCTTGAACTCATTGAATATTAACAATTTATATAAGCTAACTCCTGTGTAAGATGTTCCTCTTTCTAGCCAGTATAAGGAACCTAAACTCCCTGAATTGTGTATCTATATTGATGAGGTATTTATCTCTTCAAGAGATTAAACACATGCATTAATTTTGAGTTAAGTTAAAAATGCTTAATACCTGATCTCCAGAGTAATTAACATTATTAAAGCACTTTATGTGTTTAGTGCTTTGATCCTATGGTTTTCACTGCAGTTGTAGAAGTTTGGTAGCTCTTTAGAGCAGACCCTGTAGATCTTAGTTTAAGAAACAAATGATGTAAACTGGGAAAAAATTCAATCAAAAAGAATAATAAAAAAGTATATTAAGTCTCCCTTCTCTGGTAATATCAGCAATAGAAGCCACCCACTTAAAGAAGAATAGGTTCTCAGATTAATTTCTCAAGAGACAGTTCTTATAGGAAGAGAAATCAATTTTGGCATGTAATTTAAGTATTTGAGGAGGGATCTCTATTTTTGAAATTAAGGAAACATTAAAAAAATATAAATGACCAAACGTAATTATGACTACAATAAAAACCAAACAAAACTCCAACCTTATAAAAACCTATGAAAGCAACAGAAGCCTTTACATATTAATAGAGTATCTATTCTGTTCCCTTCTCCAGAGGCTAGAGAAAATGTCTCTTGAAGACTTATTTCTCTGGTTAACACATCTGTAGCACCTCAAACCACTGCCTCTCCGTTAAGGTACTCAATTTTGATACTAATTTCTTCTGCTGTTAATAACTTCAGTTACCAAACTAAAAAACCAACAAAATTTAGATGCCAAAATCAACCTGGGTAATTAAAACTCTCACTCAGCTGCATTTAATATGGTCATCCAGATTAAATCCTCTCGGGGAGAGGATTTAAATCATGTTTTCTATATTCCTAGAAAGTTCCCTTCTCTTCTTTAGCCCCTCTGCTCACAGACTTTCATTATAAATAACAAACGCTACTGACCTAGCGATTTAAATATTCATATTGAATGGGAAAGGCCAGTGATGATTCCTGCCACAAACATCCATTGACTGAAGTAAAATGCCTACACAACCTGGAAGCTCTAACCATGAAAATACCAGCCTATCAACTTGTGTTGCATTAAGCAGGCATTTGCCAACAAATAGTTTACCTGTGATTCTTATTAAGCTCTTTTATCCAAGTTGTTTACAGCAAAACAGTGGTGATTTCATTCCATTCCATGTGACAAAAATCTATAATATTAATACAATCTTCTCCATTTCCCACTATTACAACTTATTCTTTTAAAGAAACCAAACTGTCAATAAATTGAGCAAAGCCAGAGGCATATCCTGTTTACAGAGTATTTAAAATTATTTCCTTCTTTCTGTTTTTATGAAAACCAATTATCAGGAAATGCTGTCTTTCTAGCCAGTAGAGGTTCCCAAATGGCAGGGAAGAACATTCCACATATGAAAAAAAATATAACCTATTCAATTAGGTAA
>VZTM01019019.1:0-14721 GCA_013400555.1 Jacana jacana
GGATTCCACCATAGACATACATCAGAAGATTTGCCTCAGATTTGGAGGGACCTTTGTTGGGACTTCTGCTACCCATATTCCAAAATGACAAATAATTTGGAAAATGTGACGATAAGTAACCCAGTTTGTGTTAGTGTGACGATGCTAAATATTCCAAAACGGGGAAGGTGAGTTTACTGCATTCCAGGAAGTCTTACTGCTAGACACTGCTAGGATGTGGATGTGATACAGCAGCTTTTCCAAGGAATGCAGGGGAAGCCACAAGTGATGGTACTTGGTTCTTTTGCACTATTGCAAGGTGCATTGTAATAAAGCATAATTTGCTATGGACTTGTATGGTCTCTGCTTTTTTGTGGTTGTATTTTGTTTGTTTTTTTTTCCCCAGTCTCCTCCCTTACCACTCAAATGCTTTGGGGTTTGTGTCACCCTGCAGAAACTTACATCGTATCCTGGTTATCAAAATCCTTGTATAAGAATATCCATGTTCTTATCACACTATGCTTCCTCACCATGATATGTCTCCAAAGTCCCACGAAATTTTCTTTGCATCATTCTGACTTCAACGATAAATTTATTTTCTTATACTTCTAACCAAATGTGTTTTAGAATGCTAAACAGGCTAATATTTAATTTCAGACTAAATGCGTGTACTTTGCTGACAGCCAAAGAAAAGGCTGAGCTCTCCCTTGTTCCCCAGGTGGGGTATATTTGAGATCACCTCTGTCTAGGATCCTAATTTCTAGAAAACCCTTCCCAAAGCCTAAATATATTTGACAGCTCTGTGCCACTGAACATTTGACTCTATTGGCCCGATTTCAGCCTAGTTTTGGGGAGGCTAGGGAATGAGGAGCGTAAGCAGAAGACTATCATCTCCCAAGTATTATTTTTTATAAAAAGTAAGCTAAAAGTAGTGTGCCTTTGTGTAATCCTCTTTTTCAGGATTAATGGTAATTTATTGTTTCATAGTAAGCATTTAATCTGGTAAAAATTACTTCTGCTTCTGAAGAAATGTTAACCAATGTTAACCTGTTCCTTTATCAACTTCCTTTAACCAATAGCAGACTGTGCTGTATGCCGAGCTATCTTACAATAAAAGCAAAATCAACAAATATTTGATGGCAAAAATGATTCATAGAATCATAGATGGCAAAAATGATTAAGCAACGAATTTGCTCGTACTCTAAGGTTTGTTCTTTGTTTACTATGTCTTTTGTTATTTCATATGCATTTGGAGTAATTAGCGGGGTTCCAAACTTTTTATTTATGACATGACTGATGGCATGCAGAGAAACCTTCAGTNNNTGGCATGCAGAGAAACCTTCAGTTTTTGGAGGAAATAAGAGTTGGACAAATATTCAAACACGTTCTCTGTAAACCCCCTTGAAAAAGGCGAAGTTGACTGTAGTGTAGGAAGCAGAGCAATATCTCTGTCTGGCTGAGTTTACTTCAGACCCAAAGAGAGAATGAAGGAAGTGGGAATGAAATTAGAGTAATAAAACCAGTCATACAAAATAGTGCAAATATGAGTGGAAAGGCCATGATGGTAGGTAATAGGATTCACAAATGGACATTAAGAGCAATCAGCAAGTAAATACATGACTGTTTCTCAGGGAGACCAAAGTGATTGGCCTGTTCCTTGCAGCAGAGGGGAAACGTCAGTGTGCCAAGAAGGTTTAACAACTTTTTGAGATTGATATTTGCCAACAGGTTAAGCTGCAAGTTATTGACCAGCATTAAGGGTGTAAGAGCTCAGCTTAAAATACTGGAGGGGGAAGGAGAGCATGGAAAATATTTTGAAATAATTTGGTGCAGAAACTTAAGTAACTGTCTGAAGTGATGTTAAAACCACTGACGGCTGTTCTGGAGTATTCATGGACAACTGTGGGAGTGAGTTAGGAAAACTGCTCTTGGAATATAAAGAAAAAAGGCAAATCTTGAAAAAGCAGAAAATAGGCTGATTATTTTTCCAGAACTTGATTCATAAACATTAAGTAGCAAACACAGATTTGTCAAGAAAAAATATATTCTTACACGGTAGAAGGAATTCACAAGGATGAAGTGATAGTTTTATATATCTTGATGCATTATTTCTTTTAAATTGCTTTTGACAAAATTTCATCTACTGTTCTAATAAGCTTTTTAGCACCATATGGTAAAACTGAATATAGTCTATATTAAACATACTTCTGTCCAGATACCTGCATAGCTACTAAATTGTTGACTGTTAAAATTAGAAGTGTTAGTGAAGTGGATTTTACACATTGGTATTCTTGATCTGGTTCTCTCTGAAGATTTTATTAATAGTTTAGGTGATGCAATATGGAAATGCTTGTTACTTTTGCAGATGGACTTCAGGTATGTTGGAAAACAGAACTGGAAAACAGAACTGAAACCCAGTTTCCAGTCTTGAATGTGGCTTAGAGGGTAGAACAATGTTAAGAGGTATGAAATTAAGCATGGTGACTAACGTTGTACTTTAGGAAAAGCAGGTTGTTTTGGAGGCATTGGAATGAGTTTTCTAGGGAGGCTGTAAAAGATTTCTGTGAGTGGTTCTGAGCAGGTTTGATAAACTTGTAGACAAATGATGTAAATATAAAAAGTCATGTGTTTAGTTGGGCTGTAAGTTTGCTGGGCTTTGAACTCCCTTCCAGCCACCTCCTCCTGTGCTCTGTGCCCAGAGATTACAAGCTGATGATATTGTATATATATGCTAACTGTAGGTTCTCGATAGAGATGTTTTTTTTCCCCCAACAAGTTCTAAGTAGCATCAAAATGTTTCTAGTGGCTGTTTTTTTGTAGGGTTTTGTTGTTGTTGCTGTTGTTTTGGGGTGTTTTTTTAACAAAGGTTATGCCCATAACTGTAACTGTGCACCTGATAAACGTAATGAACTCATCTTTTTCAGCACCTTGTCAGTAAAAAGGTTAACAGTTGTGTTCTGGAGGGAGTTGACAGAAGTCAGAGGCAAGGCAGATCACCTGATACCTTATACTTAGTTAAAAGCTACTTTCTTACTCATTCTGCCTTCCATTTTTGATGAAATGTGAAGTGTGCAGGAATCTGAAGTTTGTCAAATGCTCTCATGTCATGTCACCTGCTGGGCTTGTGGTGAGCTAGACCTGTGTCACTGAGGAAGTTACTGACCTCTCCTTATGCATGGCGTCTTTGGGGGTGATGCAACTTTGGCATCTTTTGTCAAGTCTAAGTGATACATCTTTCTTAATAGCTTTAGTTTTCTCTTGCTTAACTTTACTTGAAAAAGATGTGTGAGGGAGCTGAAGTTTCTGTCTTCAGAAACACATAGCCAAGATTTACTTCTTTTTAAATATAAAAACATGACTTTTTTGTTTGTACTTTAGATACACAGAGAAAAGGATGAGAAATATTTCCCAGTTTTCAACTAAGATATAACAAGTTTAATGGCAAAGTGTTATATTCTATTCCTGTTACATACTACTGTTGTTTCTGTTAGATGGAGTATTTTGCGAATTATTAGAAGTAGCACTAAGTAGCAGTTGTCAAAACAAATACAAATGTTGTGATGTGGTCCATATTTCTTTATACATTAGTTTTTAGTAAGTAATTATTCAGGATTATGACTAGAGAGCTTTCACAACTTACATGAAAAAGTGTGATATAATGCAGTATGTTTTTTAAGTACCTCCTAATAGTTTTTAGAAAAAAAAATATACAAAATTCCAAATTGTAAGAATGTAGCTGTTCACCTAGCTGTGCAAACAAGAAAGGTTTTGAAACTGGTGCATTCTGTTGTAAAGAAAAAGACCCTTTCATTCTTTAAAACTGATGTACTTGTGAAGCCCATAATATAAATGTAACCTTACTTATGTTTCTGTTGCTACACAACCGTGTTGCTCGTGTTAAAGTTCTCTACGCATATGTCTAGTGCTAGTAGAGGGATGCTTAACGCTGCAAGTACAGATAAGAACTTCCTTTCCACAGACACCAGAAATTAGTAGTTGAATGATGTTTTAAGTCTTTCTCTTTTTATTTAAATACCATTTGCTAATAAATATATTGCTTTCTAGTGATTGTTTAAAATAATTACTTTTAAAGTAGGGAGAAAACAATGCATAAATAGTTTCCTTGCTAATCTTCACTTTACCAATCTCAGTTTAATTTCCTGCCCACGAGAGGGTGCTGTCTGCTAGCAGCTTGAACAGTAGATTTGGTATTGTAGTTTAAGATTGAATTTTTGTGTTAATAATCCAAACTGCTTTAACAAAGAACTGGTGTTATTTGTGTTACTTCATACATGTCTTAAAGAGATGAAATTACTTTGTGCTATTAGAGTCATTCCCATGTGCTTTGCTCTTGTTTACTGCTCTTCATTCACAGATTTTAGAGTATGAAAGGTGCAAACATTAGTCTGTTTTACAGACTGGAGATATGAAAGAAGTTATACTCCAGAGGTTAATCAGGCTTGTGGCAGAGAAGCTATATTTTTGTATGGCAGCTTCAGATCAGGCTGCACCAAGCCTGATATTGAGATATTTAACACTTGAGTAGAACCAGAACTGTAGAGAAAAATATACATCTACCTAAAGGAGGATAGTGATAGCAAGGTAGCGGATCAGTTCCCTGCTTGAGTGCTTCTTGAGTACTCCCTGCCATCACTCAAGTTGTTGTCTATACCATTCTAAACCTGATTTAATGAAATAAAGGTTGTGTTCTCTCTTCTTTCTGCCCCATACTCTATTTAATTTTTTCCCATTGTTATCTTAGTGTGTGGTAAAAGACTCACTAATTTCCTGCAGGGTGTATTTTTTCCCTTTTGAAGGTATCGGAACGGGTAGAGAGAAGACTTCAGGAGATGGAACAAGAAATGCGTGCTGAAAGACAGCTCGTAGAAAGGCGCCAGGACCAACTGGGACATATGTCTCTTCAGTTACAAGAGGTATGCAAATGAAAACTTCCTGTGTGTTCAGGGTTAAGTTAGGAACTTTCTGCATTTGTGCGCCTGTACCTGTCAGACTGGCACACGTGCTCGTATCTTGGCAAATTCTCGTAATTTAACAGTCCAGGTCTGCTTTGTTTAAGCAACCAGGTGATAACAAGAACAGTCTCTCTTCTTCCTGATGCTGCTTTGTCCAGACCTTCATTGCTTTTCAAACAATTTTGTGCAACAGATAGGTGAATCATAGAATCATATAGGTTGGAAGAGACCATCGGGATCATCAAGTCCAACCATCAGCCCTACTCTACAAGTTCTCCCCTACACCATATCCCTCAACACCACATCCAATCTATTCTTAAACACAGGCAGGGATGATGACTCCCTGGGCAGCCCATTCCACTGACTGACTACCCTTTCTGTGAAGAATTTTTTCCTAATGTCCAGCCTAACCCTACCCTGCTGCAGCTTGCAGCCATTCCCTCTTGTTCTGTCGCTAATTGCCCGTGAGAAGAGACCAGCACCAACCTCTCTACAATGCCCTTTCAAGCAGTTGTAGAGAGTGATGGGGTCTCCCCTCAGCCTCCTCCTCCTCAAACTAAACAATCCCAACTCCCTCAATCGATCCTCATAAGACTTATTCTCCAGGCCTTTCACCGGTTTCGTTGCCCTCCTCTGTACTCGCTCCAGCACCTCGATATCTCTCTTGTGCTGAGGTGCCCAGAACTGGACACAGTACTCAAGGTGTGGCCTCACCAGTGCTGAGTACAGGGGGACAATCACCTCCCTACTTCTGCTGGTCACACTATTCTTTATGCAAGCCAGGATGCCTGGAGAACTAAACAGTATGAAATAATGTGTAGGATAAAAATGTTTATGTTATGAATGAAAATTGGAGACAACTGGTAGCTTTTTTCTGTTGTAGGTAACATATGAAAGACATCTGTTTCTTATTTAAAATTTTAACATACTGTAACTTTATTTCCCTCCCCTTTAAGATATGATTTGCAATGTTATCTCTAACTATGCAATAGAATTCTATAGTTGAGAAGAAATGTGCAGTGCTTTGTTTTTCACTTCTAATATTAGTGATGGCATACATGTTTTTGGAAGGCAGTTGTTTTATATTGTGCATTGATAATGAGGAATCTTGGTAGAAATTGATGCTTCGTATGGCACATAAGGCTAGAGACTCTTCAAAGAGGTCATATTTAAGAAGATAACATAGTCTTTAGATAGATAAAAATAATGTTTATCAAAATACTTGCAGTGCTTTTGCTAGTATTTCAGAGTTACTGTTTGATTTCCCCCCAACTCCCTGCTGCTGATGTCCTAGTGGGTGCTTTATTAGTTTTTTCGTTGCTCTTTGGTAAGCTGATGTCCATTTCTAGATTTTGCAGTTGTGCCTTCAGTCTGGCAGAGGGATGCTTAATGAAAGGAGTTGATGTCATTTGATAATTTTATCTGCAGTTGGGAAAAATACAATTCACTTTTTTTTAATCCTTTTAAAGAAATAGTATCTGGTCTAAATACTTTTTTGGGTTTTTTATCATTTTAAAGGGATAGTGACTTGTATCTGTTCTGGTTTCTGAAGAAGGAAAACTTGAATTCAAGTGGATGAATTAAAACATATTTCAAATACTTTAATGACTGGCTATGTAATCGTGAGCCCTCAAGCTGGATATCTTTTTTTTTTTTTTCTCAGCAGCTCATATTTTGAA
Organism: Jacana jacana; assembly: GCA_013400555.1. Lineage (NCBI taxonomy): Eukaryota > Metazoa > Chordata > Aves > Charadriiformes > Jacanidae > Jacana > Jacana jacana. The sequence goes on from VZTM01019019.1 coordinate 6,632, forward strand.
TTTCATGCAAAATTAATACAAAATATTAAGTATATCCCCAACTGTCCATTCCCCATAGCTGAACACCTGTAGATGAAGCTGTTTAATCCTTTCTCCCACAAATTCTCTTTTGTTCCATGCATATTTTTGTAAATGATATTTCCCAAAGAGACCCTTTCTATTTTTAAAAGAGTTCTTGACACCACTACTCAAAACTTTGAGATATAGTCCTCATTCTCCATTTACAGGAAAGCTCAACACCTAATAGTCTGGTTGGTGAACGTTTCCTATTAGGAATTTGCCCAAGCTGAGATTCAGAGCCAATCCTGACTGAAACGGGCTTATTCCATGTCATACTTTTATAGCTGCTGCTATCACATTCTTGGTGATGATCTTCACTTGCTTAAGCAGGGGCTCATATCTCCAAGTTGTCCTAGGTGGCTGTTCTTAGTCATGACCCTGGATTTCTTGGACTGGACTCTGGTCACTATATTTAGAAATCCTAGTAAAATCTATTTACCCCTATTGCAATGAATTACGGATTTTTTAAGAGCTTTTAACCTATAACATGCAAAATAGAGCCTGCTGATGTCAGATGATAATTGTTAAAGAGAGTTTCTTTCAGCAGGTATTAGGCAATCTTTCTTTGACAGATTACAGAGGAATATGGAGAGGGTATTGCCCTTGAAACATAGACTTCCATTACACCAGGCCAGGTAGCAACAGACCATATGTCCTCTTCCTGCTGCTGCTTCTCTCATAGCTGTCTTAACAGCTTGGAGAACATCTCTGTGACAGTTGCAACTTGCTACATGCCAGTATCTTTAGACTCTAATATTGCTAAGGTCCTTAGATCTCAGACCTTTATAAGCCTCCATCCAGCTGTCTCATCTTCCTTTGCCATTGGACACTCATGTCAATTTGTCTTTCCCTAGGTAGAAAATGGTCTCACACATGGTGTTTCTATTTATCAGGAGTCGTTCAACATGTCATGAACAACTGCCTGAGCTCGTTAGTTCTCACTTTGGCAAATTGGACCATTGTGCACCCTACTTTTTGAAAACCTGTTTTTTGAAAACCTGTACATGCTGCCTCTTTGTGGACTATCGTCCTGAGAGGCTGCTGTGTATGAAAGCCTCATGAAGAAAATTACTTTGTTATGGGATATAAATTATAGAAGAAATAGGAATATGAGAATATCTATGGAGGCAAAAAGTTTAGAACTGCTCTATCTGGTCTAGTGGGAGATGTCCCTGCCCATGGCAGTGCGGTTGGACCTTAATGATCTATAAGGTCTCTTCCAACTCTAACCGTTCTATGATCTAAAGTAAAAACAATCAGGAAAAAATGCCAACACCAAAACAATGTGAGTATTGGATGTAGCAGATATGAGGTTTTGAGATTCTGGGTTTTGATTTTTCCCAAGGAAGTGGTTGAGGCACCATCCTTGGAGGTATTTAAAATGCTGGTTGACATAGTGCTCTGTGACATGGTTTGGTGATGGGTGGTTGTTTTTTATCAGTTAGATTATGGTTGGACTAGATGATCTCAAAGGTCCCTTCCAACCTAGACAATTCTATGATTCTTTTTTTTTTTCCTTTTCTTCCTTTGTTCTTCTTATGTGGTGTTACAGATTAATAGATTCAATATGGCAAACCAAAGAGAAGGAATAATGTAATTTATGACTATGAAATATTTACAATTTATGAATAGTTTAAAAAGGATGTAATTTCAACCCTGTATTTTCAACCTGAGTAGTAGTTGGCTTCTTGTTGATTTGTTCAATTCTCAGTCCCAGAGTTACTAAAAAAACCCTGTTACGTACCCTAGTGTGAATAAAGTAAATAACACTTGCAGCAAAATATTTAGTTGTTTAGATGAAGCATGTTTCTACATATTTTTTAAGAGCATTTTATTTGGTTATTCTGTTTCTTGTCCTTTGTACTTCAAATTCTGAGTTAGATGGACTCTTAGCTCTGTCAGTGGCCTCAGTCTTGTGGTGATCACTGCGTGGAGGTAATGTTCTTTTACAGTCTTTTTTTGCCCTCTTTTATTTCTCCAAGACACTTCCCAAGAAGCATTAATGGAAGGGAGGCTGGGGTTTGGACTGAGTTCTGAAATTGTCTAATATGGCCTCAATGATTTACAAGGAAATGCTATTTAAAGCATTTGCGGCTATTTAATAAGATAATTTTTTCATTAGTTTGCCTGTTACATGTTTCAAACCAAACAAAATCAAATATGACTTTTGGATTTGATCAGAAGTTGCTTTAATTAAGAAATCCTATGAGGTTTAAATGTTAATACTTACTAGTTTTAAGGAAAGTGCAGTGCCTGTAAGTGACCACTACTTGTCAGTATTTTACTGTCTTAAGAAAATCATATTCCTAAATCCCAATTATTAAATTATATATTTTCAGGGTCTGACTGAACATGCTGATGTATTTGCTTTGATCTTTCTCTTGCCCATGTTGTCTGTCTGTCTGTCTTTCGTATGTGCAGATTTTTTATTTGTATTGCACTGTGATTATATTCACAGAGTGATTATTAACCCAGATAATATCTAGTTGTATGCTGACTGTAAAGAAAGCCCAACATGAAATTTTGCACCTTTAACACCTAAATTTGCAGTATTATTTTGACTGTTTTCTGTATGTGCTGCAAGTAGGTGGATAAAAATTTTCTCTACGTTTCTATGTATCTTTCCATTTACTGGTGTGTTTAAACACAATCTGTTTAAGCAGCAATTACTGCAAATTAGAAAATTGCCAAAGAGAAATTAATGCAAATCATACATCTTCACTTTCTTCTATATTCTTGATACAAACGTGTTTCTGATTAGAAGGGAGAACAAATATGTTCATCTTGCTAGTGCTACTGACATGTATATGTGGGTTGCTTTGACAAAATACATTTGTTGTGTAAAGCTATTTTGAGATTCTTCAGCACTTTATTTCGAACATGAGGACACTATCACCTTGTGCTGTTTGTTTGCATTTATCCATCCATTTTCTAGAATAAGATCATGTATAATTCTTAAAAATTGGCTTTAAAAAGCCAATTTAAAAAGCTTTTATATATATATTGGATGCCCTGAATGGCTTTCTAATTCCTGTGCTTGGCTTCCTGGGCTCTGGTGAAATGAGTCTGTGTGTTCATGCTTTGCATGCTTCAGGTGACCAGAATCATCTTTATGGATTTGGAACACCCTGGCTTTAGTAAGGCAATGACTATGGTTATGTCTCAAGCTAATAACTTGGATAGGTCAGGAAGCATTTTCTTCCTTCATGCAACTGGACACTAGTGTTCTGTTTGTCTCCCACCTCACCCACTGTGAAGTGCAAGAAGCTGGTGGGCTTTCAGCAGAGAGGGGGGTAGGCTGACGGTCAAAAGTGTTACTGAAATTTCCCTTTTGCCTGCCTTTCTCACCGATCTTTTTAGGACAGGCATAAACTTGATCTGTGCTCTGAGCCATCTGGATGTTTTAATGCCTCATTGATACTTGCTCCTTGGCTCTGTGCCGTGCCACCTGTGGCTAATGGTTTCTGGTTTGATTGTAGTTTGAATCTTACTCCATCTTGGAACACGAACAAGTCTCATACATATCTGTCAGAGAAATAGCTCAGCAGTATGTCTTTAAATGCATGGCTGGCGTGCCTAGGTAGCATACTTGGCCCCATGCTAGCTCCTAATGTAGCAAGTTAGGAAAGAATTTTCATTCAGATTAGAACGTGGTATATTTTTGCTTTATTTTGAAATACAGCATGAGGCCGGTCTGCTCGTATATTTCTGCTAGTATGAATATAATTCACTGATCAGTCTCACTTTTGAGGGAGCAAATTTCAGTTTGTGGTGTGTGAGTTACTTTTTAAATACAGATTATTTCAAAAACCAAAAACCAAACAAAACCCAAACCCTAAGAAAAGTTAGAAGGTTTAAATTGCAGTAAATGTTATGATTTATAATGGAAGGATTGAGAACTGTTGTTACGGGGGCCTCCGGATAGTTTTCCCCATATATACTTCTTTATGGTGAGGGTGACAGAGCACTGGAAGGGGCTGCCCAGGGAGGTTCTGGAGTCTCCTTCTCTGGAGATATTCCAAACCTGCCTGGATGTGCTCCTGTGTGACCTGATCTAGGTGTTCCTCCTCCGGCAGGGCGATTAGACTAGATCTTTCAAGGTCCCTTCCAATCCCTGATATTCTGTGATTCTGTGATAAGGAAAAATATCTGTCTAGCAGGGAGTAAATTATTTTATCTATTTGAAGTTTTGGGGTTTGATATACTCTATATGGATGAGGTGTGATGAATTGGGGTACACCTGGTATGTTAGTATTCTAATACTGTCATATGCTAGTGAACCCCTTAAATAGACCTGTAAGAATTGCTCTGCTGGGTGAAATCAAAAGCTCAGCCAGCCTACCAGGGACCGGAGCCTGTTTCTGACCACCTGGGCAGGCAGTGTAACACCTAGCTGGTCCATCTCAAAATCATACTGTGAAGACCCCACTGCATGGAAGTTCTCTGTTTCCCTGTGGCCTCCTCCATGCCTGCCCCCTCTACAGCTTCATCAGCCTTCTTTTCAGCCTCCTGCTGGTCAACACCGACACTAATGCTTTCAAAAGGAGGATCTTGGTGGGGGATTCCTGATGATAGGTAGGCCTCTTCCTACTGTTCCTTGGTGCTTCTGTACTGCCAGGCAGAGCTCTCCTGAGCAGCATCTGCCTTCTGCTTAGGAACCATCATGGAGGAGCATGTGTTGGAACCATTGTCCTCAGCCTCCCCTTCCTAGTTCCCATTTTTGATTGTTTCGACTCATTCAGCCCCTTCTTTGGAGACAACAAATGAAATCAAAGAATCAATTGGATCTTTTACCTGCCCTCTTTTTTTTAACCCTTCCTTTCCCAAGAGAAACCTTTGGTGAAGAAAAAACAGAGTGGCACAAACCAGTGAGAGAGTACTATTTAAAAGGCTGTACAAGAAGGACAAACACTAGAGAATTAGGTTTTACCTGAATCATCAGTAACAGCTGATGTTTGTCTGGCTGTGGATGACTGGTCGTTTCCATTTTTTAATGACATTTTCATTGGTTAACTCTTTGCCTACCTAGCATCCACTTGAAAAATGCAACCTGCTCTAGTGGGAGGTTTCCCTGCCCCTGGTGGGGAGATTGGAACTCAATGAGCTTTAAGATCCCTTCCAACTCTACCCCTTCTATGATTCCATGTTTCACAACTGAAGCAGTGCACAGTGGTATGTTTAATCTATTGCAATACCACATTCTTTTTTTGTAGTATTTTAGCTATGATACATATACGATCAGGTGTTTTTTTTCTTAAAAATGAAATAGTTATGGGCTATTGTTGCAATAGTTAGAGAAAATAAACCTGAACATTATATTTGTAGTATCAAAACTAGGAAAGATTGCCTTCTAAAGTTACTACTTTTAATAGCTTAAATATCATTCAGTGATCATGGCAAGTTGAAATAGCAATTCATTTCTGTGGTTTCATCTGGGAATTAGAAGGTACTAGTGATGCAGAGACATGCTTTCTGCCTTCAGAAGGGAAATCTTTGAAAATCTTTGAAAACTTTCCTAGTATTGCTAATTCTAGCCCAGCTTTAATATTTTCCTTATGGTGCTGACATCTTTAGCAAAACCTGCACATGAAAACATGCATTCTTGGTCCTATATTAATAATTAATTTAGTGCCAAAAATAAGGTTGGCATAAAACTGACTCTATATAACAGAGCTTCTAGTAGAAGTGAAGTTCAATTTCAGTTAGTACAGATCATATATCCTTAGGAGACTGTTCTGAACTCATACTTCTAGCCATTAAAAAAAACAACCAACCCAAATTTGTGCTTTATTGGCATTAGTTGAGGTGATGAGCTGCCTTGATTTTTGTTCATGTAGCTTTTGGGGAATTCTCCTTAGTCTTTTTGAGTAAAATTGGAGTGTATCTGATCTGTGCTCAGTGTTGAGTTTCCTAGTTGACTGGAATGATAGATTTGAATCAGATTTGAATCTTTAAATATGTTACAGACTTGCATAATCTATCTGATTCATAATCAGTAAGATTAAAAGCATAATTCTTTATGTAGTGTAGTATTTTCAGTGGCATAGTTATGTAAATAGATTCCACAGTCTCAGTTTTTACTGTAAACTGCTCAAACAGGAGAGTAGTCCAAACTATACTGAAAACTGTATGTTTCCTGAGGTGAGGATATAAGACTGAGATATAAATCCATTTATTGTCTCCACAATTACTTTTAAAAACAAAACTTCAAAAACAGTGAAGTACCTTACTTCACTGAGGTTGATTAATAACTTGCCTTCTCTTTTCATATGGTGAAGGGAGAAAGATCAAAAACTGAATGAAATTGTGCTAATTACTGGAGCAGACTTCAGGGACAATTGTTAGAGAAACATTCCTTTATAAAGTCAAATAAAAATGCTGCTTCAGAAGAACAGACTGGAGAAAAGACAGTTCTTTTTGCACAGCTTCTGTGTTCCTGTTGTTGTTCTGCTGCAGTTTTAGCAAGTAATGGTGGAAGGAATAGATGTACTTATGCTTCGTGATATCGTGTGAAAGCAAAAGATGTGTGCTAAGGTCTCTAATTGATTTGTGGCTTGTGTGAAAACCACTCAGTCATGTTGCACAGCAAAGAAGCAAGATTTATTAACACAGTGACTCAAATTCACAGCAAATTCTACGAGTATGGCTAATGATCTCTCTCAGCTGGTGTTTCCAAGTGATACTTAAGATGACCCAGTGACATTGTTATGGCTTGATATATACAAAAGTAGGTCATGTATGTTGCAACTTAGATGCGTCATTAACCTCTGTGACGTCTGCTGCATTCCTTTACCAGTGATTGGCTATGTTCTACAAATAGTGTTGGTTTGCAGAGGGAAAAAGTTTGGAAATTGATATTTAAGGCAGTATTATTTTTGCAAGACGCTTTAGAAAAATGTCTTTAAGTGTTTTTTAGATACTTCCGTTTGGGGGGATGGTGGGCAGGGAAAGTGCACATGGATTTTTATTTACTTCTTGTGCCCCCAGAGTAGGGCACACCAGCGTCAACAACTTCCGATCAGAAAAGTTTCAGTTGATTCTGCAAAATAATGCTGCCTTAAATATCAATTTCCAAACTTTTTCCCGCTGCAAACCAGCACTATTGTGTTGATTCTGTCTTAATACTGTGATTCTAAGCATCAGTCCAGATTCAGATAAAACTAGCTTTTTCCTTTTTTTGGCTTCCAACACAACCTTATGGTAGTGTTTTCCTTACTAGAGTGCATTGTATTTCATATGATGCATATTTTATACTAGAGAATATATTCTTTTCAACTGGTATCTTCACAGCTTATCAGTAGGGGATCACTTGAGGCTGGGACCTTCATCTCAAAGTGTTTGGGGTCAGCCTTGAGCGTCTGGAACTCTATACATCGGAAGGATGTTAGTGCTAGCTTTGACTTCTATACCACCCTGTTCTGTGCATGGGTGTGCTTATGTATGCATGGACTTGTATTTATTTTTTCATAACATTATACTTTGGCTCCACATGGAATTGTTAGACATAGACAGAAAGCATTTGTCTAGATCTTCTTTCTTAAATATATCAGCAGATAAATTCTTTCATATTAACAGACTTGCAAAGAAGACTTCTGTAAATTTGATAATGAAGTTCACAATATATTTTTCCCCTCTAAAGGCTTTGAGGAAGCAAGATGCTAAAGCAGATGAAACAGAAGAACTCATGAAAAATAAACTTGTGAAATATGAAAGTGAAAAGAACCAAGTAAGACTTGATTTTCTTCTCTCTTGTTTAGTTTTAAATAAGTGTATAGTGTCATATGTTGCAGTATGTGCTTACTTTTTTTGAGAAACCAGCAGGATAAAACTTTTCTTTACTCTCTAAGATAACAGGGGGTTGGGTTGGTTTTTTTTTTTGGATCAGAGGCACCGTGGAATATTGCTCTGCTGAACTTCTCATAATTTGGGGATTATTCTTGATTTCTTTCTCTGATTTGTCTCTGAATTTATACATAGTCTGCCCTTGCTTATTTGCAGCAGCTTTGAAGCAACTTTTCTTCATCCCTGCA